>JAJMKN010000015.1:0-203581 GCA_030563925.1 Wickerhamiella sergipiensis
AAAGCCGAATTACTTCGAATACTCTCATTTCACTAAACTGCTTGGCTGCATTCCAGAAAAGCTCAACTACATCTTTTCAGACTGTTTCTTTTCTTTCATGAAAGAGTTGCTTTCAGAAATTCCTTTGCTTGTAGTACTATACCTATACAAAAGCTATAATTTCTGCTCCCAGCTGTGTCATGTCGGCGGGGGGTGCTAGTGGCCTCAACCGTCAGAAATGCCCGGAACCTAACCCGCGACCGTGCTCCGGTGTTCTGATTGTCCATCCTGTGGGAGGCCAAGTAAGCTCAACGCATCGCTCTCATTAAGTGTCTAGTAATTATGAACCGATCTTGAAAAATACATCACGGTCCGATCTAGAGGTACCAGTGACCATTAACTTGACCGATATGGTTAGTGCGCGGGATAGACCAGATAGTGTGTCGAAACGGCCCGACCCAGCGGCGTCTCAAGATTGAAAGCCGAGCCAACGACGTTGATACCTGAAGGAATGTCCTGAAGACAAACACGCAGGTGTGTAGGAGAAAGCGTTTCGAAGGGAACGTGTATGCATCTCTCAATCCTTGGGTTCATATTTTGGTGTGTGCTGCATGAGCATCCTACGATACCTATATACGTCGCGTAGGGTGAAAAAATAAATAATCAATGCATTATTTGTTTGTGTTAAAGAGAAGCCATATCAGGAAGAGCCCAAAGACAATGCCCTCGACACCGACTGCACCAACGGTGCAAGAGCATGATTGATTGTTGCCGGATCAGCGGATGTGCGGGCGACGGCTCTGATACGGTCGATTGATTTTGCAAGCACCTCGAGCAGGTGATCCACAGGAAGCCTGTTGGAACGCGCATACCAGAACTGCTTCAAAAACTCCACAGTAGCAGCATGGCACAGAAGTACCTCGTCACTGGCCCCAATGTGCATGCTTGTATCTGCTGCGGAGACCTCGGACATGAGAAGGGTAGCCACGTGTCCCTGCGCGACATTCAATGCATTTTTATCAGACGCAAAAGTACTCAGATTAACCGGGACAGCAAGCGACCTCGCAAGGTCGGCCTGGTGAGCAGCTTGCTGAGCCAGATCCACGGACCCAGCTGATGTCTCGTGCGGACGGTTGAGCTTGAGTGACACGCCTTCGGTTTCGCGATGAGACATCTCTAGATCGTCCAAAACAAGCTGGGCAGCTAAATCGCGGTCCAGGGACCCCGAGGATTCCGACGAGCCAGTCAAGCTTGTCGCTGAAGGTTGAGAGGTCGCGGCACGTGGGTTCTTTCCCACCAAAAGACGCTTACTGAGCCCATTCATAGAACGGATGAGACCCTCTGCTGCAGCATCATTATATTCGAGCCGCATGGTCATGTCAGGCTTGTTTCCGTAGGATTCAGGGTTGTTTTCGGTGTTGGCCTCGACGTCAATGAAATACGGCACATGATATCCCGACGCCGCGTTGAGTTTTTGGCGTTTGCGATGATCGTCGAGGATATCGATGTATTTGTCGAGGATATAATCGGGAGGATGGTTTGTAGAGATGCGTTCACCACGGAGGCGCAGAAATAGTCGGGACATGAAAAAGCGCTGCCAGAACTCGCCTTCTGAGATACCCGGGACGCTGTCGTTGTAAGCCTTGCGTACAATCGGGTACTGGTCGAAGATGTCATGGATTTTCTCCCGAGTCAGCGATAAATTTATCTGGTTGTCACTGCCAGTGGCCGGCCGCAGCGTGCTCAGAACATTATAAGCACCACGAGACTGCGAATTCTGCAGAGCGGCCGTAAGTAACAGGTCTAGACGCATAGTCCAGAACTGCTCGTTGGTCATGTTTCCCGACACAACCACTTGCTGAAACGTTCTTGCGAGGGATTTGTCGTCTCTGAGAATCTGTCGCTGCAAGTCAAGGTTAGCCAGCAGCCGTCTCGGGTCCAACCCGATTTTCTTCTTGCGAGTCCCGTCACCTTTACTCGCGCCGTCACTCTTGGGACCCGTACCGGCGCTTGATCCAGCATCATTAGGGAGTGCCGATCCTGGAACGGATCCCGCAACGGAGCTCGCGCTCGTCCCAGCCGGAGTTTCTGGAGTAGCGGTTTTCGAGGCTGAGGTATCCCTAACCTTTTGAATGGCTGCTTGGAGGTAGTCGCGGGCCTTGTCGAGCTCAGGACGGGTGGCAAAGTCGAAAACAAGCGTGAGGTCAGGGGCCAGCAGCTGAATCCGCGATTTGGCCGCCGTGGGCGGAGTGGCTTTCATTCCAGACACCTCAGCAAGGTTAACGATAGTTTCCGCCGCACCATCAGGAGCCCATTTCAGCACGCTTTCGTCCACAATCAGCCTTCCGGGCTGCTTCTTGACTGCAGTTTTGAACTCCATCCACTGTAACCAGAACTAGGAGACAGTAATCAAGTAACTGGGACTGAGTATGGAGTAATCAAGGGTTAGTGATTTTTTTCATCATGTCTAAAACTATTATTGGTCTTTCGTTGGGAAACACCTCGTCGTCGATTGCGTTTGTCAAGGACGGCAAGGTCGAGGTCATCGCCAACCAGGACGGTGAGCGGGCCATTCCGTCGATGCTGGCATATGCCCATGGCGACGAGTACTACGGCGGGCAGGCCAAGCAGCAGCTGATCCGCAACCCCCGCAACACTGTTGCTCAGTTCCGGGACTTTTTGGGCCATCCGTTCAGCAAGATCGATCCCTCGGCGTGCCACAACTCCGCGCATCCCGTCGAGGGCGCCAATGGCGCTGCCTCGTTCGAGGTCACCCAGGGCGACGACAAGCTCACTCTGTCGGTGGACGATGCTGTGGTGCGCCTGCTGGGCCAGCTGCACAACTCTGCTCGGGACTACATTGGTAAGGACATCGACGGCACTGTGCTGGCGGTTCCCTCTGACTTTTCCGAGGCGCAGCGCAAGCTGATCACCGAGCTGGCCACCAAGGCTGGTCTGCCTGTTTTGCAGGTCATCAACGAGCCTTCGGCGGCTCTGCTGGCCCACGTGAGCCGCAGTGACCTGCTCAAGGAGCTGGGCGACAAGATCTTTGTGGTGGCTGACTTTGGTGGCTCCCGCAGCGACGGCGCCGTCATTGCCTACAACGGCGGCATTCTCACCATCTTGGCCACTCTGCACGACCCCGAGCTGGGCGGCCGCTCCATCGATGCGGCCATTGTCGAGCTGCTGGCCAAGGAGTTCGAGAAGCAGCACAGCGTGGACCCGCGCAAGAACGAGCGCGCCATGGCCAAGCTCACCCACGAGGCTGAGCTTATCAAAAAGACACTGAGCAACTCGACCACAACCCAGTACGGTATCGAGAGCGTGGCCGAGGGCTTTGACTTCAGCGGCTCGCTGAACCGCCTGCGCTTCGAGATGGCTGCCCGCCCCGTGTTTGCGCGCATGGGCGAGTTTGTACAGACGCTTGTCAAGAAGGCCGGCTTGGATGTGCTTGACGTTGACGATGTTCTGCTGGTTGGTGGCTCGTCGTGGATCCCCAAGGTCGCGGCTACCATTGGCGCTGTCTTTGATGAGGACCGCACCACCATCTGGTCTCCTAGCAATGACAGCAAGGCCATTGACCCCGATGAGCTGATTGCCCGCGGTGCCGCCATCCAGGGCTCGCTGATTGGCAACTTCGATACCGAGGAGATTGTCGAGTCGCTGCAGCCCGTGGTTGTCAACGGCCCCCACCTGGCCAAGCCCATTGGTATCAAGCTGGCCGATGGCACCGCCCAGGAGGTGCTGGCTCAGAACACTCTTGTGCCCGTTCGCAAGTCGGTGACTCTGGACGCGGAGGGCAAGTTCCTGCTGGAACTGGTTGAGATCGACCGCGAGATCAAGGTCGAGCTCCAGAAGCCGGCCCCGCCGCCCGCCGACGGCTCTGACAGCGAGTGGAGCGACGACGAGGACGAGGAGATTGAGGTCCGCACCCAGATCAACAAGGCCGGCAAGACCCTGGCCCAGCTTGCCGTTACTGCCAACGGCAAGCTCGAGGTCGTTCTTAACATCACCCGCGAGCTCAAGCTCCAGGTGGTTGCCCGCTCCGCTGACCAGGTTTCCGGAACCATCTAATAGAAGTAGTGCTGGATATTGAACAGTGTTTGGATAGTGACTGGATATTGGATTTTTCTAAGTATTAAAACGCGGCTTTAGTATTAAATCGTGCTGGATGTTGGGTAACAACTAGATATGAACAGCTGTGTGGATGCCCTTAACAGCTCGCTTAGGTGGGCCCTGAAGTCAACTTAATAATAATGAAGGAAAAGCCAAAGAAACCGGCCAAGAAAGAGCCGAAAAAAGAGGTCGAAAAGGAACTAACGCCTAAACAACAAAAAGAAAAGCGCAGAGAAGAGGCTCGCGCAAAGGCCGCAGAGTCTCGCAAAATCGTTACTGCCGGTACTGCCGCCTGGACGGGAAAGCTCCCGGCGCAGCTGCTGAACGAATACTGCCAAAAGCTCAAATGGGAACGAGTCGACTACCCCACAAAAGGCTCGGGCGAGTCATTAGTTGCGAGCGTTGTGGTTGGAAAACGCAATCCGAAAACAAAGCAGGTCGAAAAGGCTCGCTTCGATCCTCCCTCAGATATTTTTCCTCCCCAGAAAAGCGCCTTGGAAGCCAGGCACATGGCGGCAACCTATGGACTGCATCGCATTGCCTCTCACAAAAACTGGAAAATCATGCTGCCTCCGGCCCATCGCGACTTGTGGATCCAGCTTGATGCCCTCAAGGCAGAGGCCAAGGACAAGGATGCCTGGAAATGGGCCGAGGACCCGTTTGCTGCCATTGAGCAGCGCAAAGCGGCCGAGGAGGAACTCAAAGAAATTCGCAAGCGCCAGCAAGAGAAGCGCGAGAAGCAGAGAGTGCTCGATGCGGTTGCGTCGTCGATCGTAGCCTCTGACCAAGCCTCTAACCAAACCTCTAACCAGGCCTCTGGACAGACCTCGAAACAGTCGAGCCAGTCTCCTCAGCCAGAGGGCTCTTCGTCACAGCAGCCCCACCGCATTAGATTCAGGTCAGCGCTGGTAATGTCTCGGCAAATGAGAGATACGGTTGAACAGGTCACTCGCGAGTATGGTGCGTTTTCCTTTGACCCTTCATCCTTGGACACGTCCAGCGCGATTGCGAAATCGATTCTCAAAGCGCTTACTGGACTTGGATTTCTCGATTTCCAGGTAAAGGAAGCGCTTGAGTATTCGTCCACATTCAACCAGGCCCTGGTATGGTTGCTGGTGCACGTTCCCGAAGACGATTTGCCGGAGCGGTTTATGCCTGTGTCGCACGGCTCCGGTGCACGCATTTCTGACGCCCTGAACATCGAGGCCGCTGCCGCCAAGATTAAAGAGTACGGCTTCTCGGGAGATCTCGCGCGCCAGACGGTAAAGGCAACCGGCGGCCTCGGGAAGGCCATGGTTGCGCTGACCCATGGCCTTATTGGTGTTGCTAACGCTGACGCCAGTGGTGCTGGCGACGACAACCACGACTTTTGGGCCGAGGAAATGGAGAGCGTCAAGGCGATCTATGAAACTAAGTTCCGCATGATAGACGAGTCGTCGTGCTCCATCACCCTTGAAAATGGGGTCACTATTGACTTTTACCGGCCGCGCAATTATCCCGAGGCCGTTCCAGGTATTGGCATCAAGGCTCCAGGAAAGGTCCCAAAGTATGTCCTTTTGGAAGCCATTGAGCGGTCTGCAGAACATGGCCAGTCGCTCATGGGCGACTATATGCTTTTGAGCATTGCCTCATGGCTAGAAGACAATCTTGACGATATTAAAAAGAATCCGGGCAAGCTGGCCAAGATCTCTGCCGGTGTTACCGGTGTATTTGAGGCCGCCGAGCCCGAAGCTGCCCGCAATAAAAAGCAACACTCTCGGTCGCGTCGGCCCTTGAAGCTCGACTCACAAAAGCTCCTGGATGATCGCAAAAAACTGATGGATTCCCCAGAGGGCAAGAAGATGCTGGCGGCTCGCCAGTCGTTGCCTGCATGGGCCAAACAGCCTGAGATTGTGGATCTCGTCGATAAGAATAGACTGGTGCTGATTACCGGTGAGACCGGTTCGGGCAAATCTACCCAGGTTGTCCAGTTCCTTCTGGACCGCCTCATTACCGTTGGCCAAGGCGACCAAGCAAATATCGTGTGCACGCAGCCGCGCCGAATCTCGGCCATTGGTGTTGCTCAGCGCGTGGCCGACGAACGCCTCTCAGATATTGGCTCACAAGTAGGATACATTATCCGCGGTGAGTCCAAGGCTGGGCCATCAACCCAGATCAAGTTTGTTACCAGCGGTGTGCTTTTGCGTATTGTTCAAGCTGACCCGGAGTCCCTGGATGCCCTGAGCCATATTGTAGTGGATGAGGTGCACGAGCGGTCCCTGGACAGCGACTTTTTGCTGATTTTGCTCAAAAGAGTGCTCAGCAAAAACAAAAAGCTCAAGATCGTGCTCATGTCGGCCACTGTTGACCCGGCCAAGTTCCTTGATTACTTTAAGCCCGTGGCAGGGCTCTGTGGCCACACCCATATCACGGGAAGAACTTTCCCTGTCGAAAAGCTGTACTTGGACCAGCTCCTGCCTCAAGTCAACTATGTGCCTTCTCGTCTGGCCGAAGATGGCGTGACTACCCAGGATGTTGGCCAAATCATCACTTATATGCGCGATTCTGTGGACTATAATCTGATCAAGTCGATCGTGCGATATATCCATACCTCTTTGGGCAAAACCCAAGGCGGCATTCTCATTTTTTTGTCGGGAGCAGCCGAAATTGATAGAGCGCTCCGTGCGATCGATGATCTGGACGTATCCAACCAGCTGTGGTCGCTTCCGCTACATGCATCGCTGTCGCCAAATGACCAACGCAAGGTGTTCAAAGTACCGCCGGCTGGAAAGCGCAAGGTTGTCGTTTCCACCAACGTCGCCGAGACATCTATCACCATTCCTGATATTGTTGCGGTTATCGATTCGGGAAGAGTCAAGGAAACAGTGTATGACTCTGAGCTTGGTGTTGTGAAGCTTGTCGACTGCTGGACAACGCGTGCATCGACTATCCAGCGCATGGGCCGTGCTGGTCGTGTGCAGGCTGGAGTGTGCTACAAACTGTTTACTGAAAACATCGAGCAAAACAAAATGCGAGCCCATACTACTCCTGAGATTCTTCGCGCTCCGCTAGAGTCCCTGTACTTGTCTATCAAAGCCATGGGCATCTCCAACGTTGAGCGGTTCCTACAGGGCGCCCTGGACGCGCCTGAGGCCACGTCTTTGGAAAAGGCTCAAAACAATCTCGTGAACTACGGCGTCTTGGACAAACAGACGGGCGACATCACCCCACTAGGAAAACATGTTTCGCTTATTCCGGCAGACCCTAAGATTGCCAAGCTTTTAGTGCTCGCGTCGATCTTTGCTTGTCTACCCACTGGCTTGACTGTTGCCGCGATTCTTTCCGGACGACCAATCTTCGTTAACCCACGAGAGAAACGTGATGAAGCTAAAGCATTCCAAAGCTCATTTGCCAAGGACGGCAGTGGTGACGTTTTTGCGGCCTTGACAGCCTACGAAGCTTGGGAGCGTAACTCACGGACTATGACCCGCTCGCAAGTCAAGGCTTGGTGCGCCGACACCTTTATTTCCGGAATCGCGTGCTCGGAGGTGAGCTCCACGCGCCGCCAACTGCTCGGTCTGCTTCTGCAGATTGGGTTTGTTGACACTGATAAGGAGTCACAACTGCCCGCTTTCTACACCCGCCATGAACAGGATCCTGCTCTCATGCGTGCCCTCGTAGGCGCTTCGTTGATGCCCAACGTCGCAGAGGTTGTCTTACCGGAAAAGACGTTCAAAACGACGACATCGGGAACTATTGAGGTGGACCCTGAAGCCAAAAGCATAAAGTTCTTTACCCAGTCCAATAACCGGGTTTTCTTCCATCCCAGTTCGATCTTGTTTGGGGTGAACAAGTTCCTGGAAGACGCACGCTATATCAGCTATGGCTCTTCCATCGTTTCCTCAAAGCATTTTATCAGCAATGTCACCCCTCTAGGCACTTACGGGCTGTTGCTGTTCTCAAATGCCATTGAAGTTGATCCCATGGGCGGTGGCGTCATCGTGGACAAGTGGACGGGTCTAAAGTGCTGGTCTCGCGTGGGAATTTTGCTTCAGTTTTTGAAGACTCTGCTTGATAAGGTCTTGGCAAACAAGTTCTCGGACCCGCATATGGACGTGTCTACCCACAAGATCTTACAGGTGGTGCACGAACTTATTGTCACTGACGGGAAGGGAAAGTGAAAAAGGAGCATGAACAGGATCAAGTATTTATATAGGAAGGTGGGTTGAGCTCGCCTGGTTACCGCTTTTTTTTTTTTCACGTTCGCTAATGAATATCCTCTTTTTAATCTCGCTCTTTGTGCACCACGCAGCTGCGGAGTTGGGATTGACGATTGAATCTACCAACGAAGAGCTGAAAGGGATTCCGATCCGGCTTGTTGAGGGACAACTAACAGTCAGGCAAGGAGGTCCGCTGCTCCAAGCTGATCTACTGGCAGGAAAACTTGTTTTGAGTGACAAGATTGTTGCCAAGGGAGCCTTAGGAGCAGGTGTTAGCATGACTGACGATGGCAAGATGGGCATCTCCAAGACCCCTGCAGAGGGATTTGCGGTTGAGTCGGGATGGCTAGAGTACAATGAAAACCCAATGTTCTATGTCCAGAATACCACCAGTGGATTGAGAGTATATACCAACTTTTCAACTGACGCGATTCCTATCCTGCTTCAGGTTGCCCAAATCGTATATCCGAGCTCCAGCTCCAACGTACCTTGCCAACCCAAGACTACTGAGATCACGGATAGCACAAAAAGTGAAACCAGTACTACACCATTGACATTGACCAGCTTTAATTTTGTTCCCGTCTACGCGACCAGCACCGCGTTCAATGTATCGGCCCCCGGTAAACTCCCATCACATGTACAACAAATTGAGGTTGCAGAGCCAAGCAGTCGACTCAATAATACAACAGCGGTGCCTAAGGCATCCCCAACGGGAGCTGGAATGGTCCTTTCTGAACAAACAACGCTAGCCTATCCAAACCCGTTGTTGACCACTGTTGTAAAGACTGTCTATGCCCCAGCCCCAACAGGAAGTGTGTTCCATACTACAAGGACTATCACTGTTACATCACCGAAAATACCGACTGTCACCGTCACTACAACAATTTACAGAGTTATCGTTACCGTTACCGAGAGTCCTCGGTACTCGCAGTCGCTCCCGGTCTTGGCGACAACCCCCTCCCATGACTAAGCCAGAGATGCTCCACATTTGTTGCCTAAATTGAGCTACATGCGTTACCATGCAGTGTCGGCTATCGCCCGGATGCAGCATCCGGTAATTGAGCAAGATTTCGTAACTAGTTGGATTAACAATCTATTATGACTTTAAGGCGTTTTGTCGGATTAATTCTCGTCACATGTGGACCTTTCATCCGACAAAGTTAAGGTTACCCCCACTGTGCAATTTCCCGGGTCTGCCTTCCAAAGCAGCTATCTCCTATATAAGATTGATCAAAAGTACAGGCTATAGACGTCACAATGAATCTGAGTAGCGAAACGCTAATCAACAACACTGAGAAGTGCAAGGAGCCCTCGGTGGAGTTAGGATCCGATATCTCGCTCACGAACACTTGTACAGACCGCTCGGAGATCAGGGACCTCATCGTAGAGCTGGAAAGTTCAACTTCTGAAGCGAATATTCAAGTGATCCTTTCCCATTTCGAGGACCTAACTCTCGAAGAAGCGATTGCAGTGGTCCGAGAGGCGATTCGCGATCATGCAGATGATCCGTGTTTGCCCCATGACAAGCTCGACCAGCTAAAGAGCCTCCTTGAGCCTTCAGTCCATGACAAGGACCCGCCTGAGTGGGTGCATAGAGTGAAGCTAGAGGCTTTCTTTATTAGAGATTGGTCCATCTACCCTGAAGTTCGCGCAGTTACGACTCCAATCGAAGAACCAGGTGAAATATGCGAAACTTTAAGAGTATACGTTATTGGTATCATCTGGGCCTGCGCAGGTTCATGCTTTGATACCTTCTTTCATTTCAGGTTCCCTAGCATCAGCATTAGCATGGGGGCTATCCAACTTTTGATTCTTGCTTGCGGGCGCGCGTGGGCCCTGCTAGTGCCGGACTGGAAGATGCCCATTTGGAAAGGGGTGTCCGTTCGATTGAGTCCCGGAAAATGGACATTCAAGGAGCAAATGCTAACGACTTTAACGGTTTCGGTGTCGTTAGGCAGTCCTTACGCGAGCCATGCGATTGCGGCTCAGTACAACCAGAACTTTTTTGGGCTCGAAGACGCAGGAAATTTTGGATACATGATTATGATGATTCTTTCTTCTGCATTCATGGGATTTGGAATTGCTGGACTTATGAGAGTGTTCCTAGTTTACCGTGAACAGTGCGTATGGTATTCTGTTCTGCCAACGATTGCATTCAACCGAGCCATTGTGGAAAAGGAGAAACGGATTTCTATAAATGGATGGAAGCTATTGCGGATGGAGCTATTCTGGGTAGCAGCTATTGCCGTCTTTTGCTGGTACTGGGTAACCAACTTCCTATTTAATGCACTGAGCTACTTTGACTGGCCCGCATGGATTGCGCCGAACAATGTAGATTTGCAGGCAATGACGGGGATGATCACTGGTCTTGGTGTCAATCCTTGGCCAACTTTTGACTGGAACATTGCCGAGAGAGGAGCGATGATTGCTCCCCTCTATGCCACGTTGAACCATTTTGTTGGGGTTATCATTAGTCTGGTGGCGATTGTCATTGTGTGGTACACAAACGTGAGATTCACAGGACACTTTCCTATCAACTCAAACAACTTATTTTCGAATGATGGCACTGCCTTCCAGGTCAGGAATATTGTTGACAACAACGGTATTCTTGACCCCAAAAAGTACCAATCCTATTCCTTGCCGTTTTACAGCGCCGGGAACCTGGTGACGTATGGGTCGTACTTTTTGTTCTACCCTGCAATGTTTGTTTTCGCGATGCTGAACTACGGCAAAGTTATCCTCGAGTCGTTTGCATTATTTTTGAAGAGCGTGATATCGCCAAAGAAAGCACTCGCAAACTTTGACGACCGCTTCACTCGGGCCCAGCGCGTAAACAAGGAAGTCCCCGAGCTTTGGTTCTTGTCGATTTTGGTCGCATCTACGGGAGTTGCCATTGCAACTGTCAAGGTCTATTCATTCACAGAGACACCAGCGTGGACTATCTTTTTCGGTATTGGTCTGGCGTCTTTTTTCACAATCCCATTCGGCCTTCTCTATTCAGTGACCAATATTTCCATGGACATCAATGTTTTGTTCGAGTTGATTATTGGGTACGCTCTTCCCGGAAATGGCAATGCACTGATGGTCTCAAAAGTGTTTTCTACCAATTTTCTGGCCCAAACAGACAACTACATCACCAACCAGAAACAAATCCACTATACGGGAATTCCTCCTCGATCTTTATTCAGATTACAGACACTTTCTGTGACCATTGTGTCATTTGTACAAGCTGCAATCCTCTACTGGCAGCTTCACGGCGGAGTCCATGATCTCTGCAATCCGCTAAACAGGCAAAAGTTTACTTGCCAAGGCGTGAGAACGTACTTCAATGCAGCCGTGATCTGGGGCACAATTGGGCCCAAGCGCATCTTTGACTTTTTGTACCCTTCCATCAAGTACACTTTTCTCATTGGTGCGCTCTATCCAGTTCCATTCTGGCTAGTGCGAAGATTTTATCCAAACAAAGGTGGATCACGCTTGCTGCGGAACGTCAACGAGATTCTGTGGATTGTGGGTGCCCTTGGATCCTGGGCACCTTACAACATGAGCTATGCGATCCCGAACCTGTATATTGGACTCTTTTTCAATGGATTTGTGCGTTCGAAATTCCCTTCCTGGTGGAAAAAGTACAACTACATCTTGTATGTTGCCTTGGGGGTAGTGGTGGCATACTCGAGTTTGATCATGTTTTTCTCCACCAACTACAGACATGAGGTGTCGCTTGATTGGTGGGGGAATAATGTCATGTACAATACCAAAGACGGAGACGGAACTGCCGCACGCCTTGTAGTTGCCCCGGGCACAATTTTTGGACCTCCACGCGGGTCGTTGCCGTAAAACCCCGACATTCTTTTTATACGGGTTGAAGAGCTGTTCAAGCCCGTCCATCATTTATTATATCCATAGCGAATACCACAACCACCAGTGAGTACCGTTAATGAGTATCGTTACGAGTACTCTATAAAAGACC
The DNA here is from genome assembly GCA_030563925.1 of Wickerhamiella sergipiensis. NCBI lineage: Eukaryota > Fungi > Ascomycota > Dipodascomycetes > Dipodascales > Trichomonascaceae > Wickerhamiella > Wickerhamiella sergipiensis. Next base: position 12,265 of record JAJMKN010000015.1, read on the forward strand.
AATAAAATAGATCAGGCGGTGGCCTGTCAAAGGATCGGTGCCGTATCTTGGCCAGGTCACGTGGAAACGATCAACATCTAAGATAAATGTGAAAATAATACAACCTAAGCTCTCTTTGAGCTTTCTTGTACTAGATGTCTGCGTGGAGTAATTCTTGCTTGCAAATGCTATTTTAAACGCCGCCGATTGGCTAGGATAGAGGGCTCGCGATTGGTGTGATCACATGGCGTCATGCATAGGGACCACCTCCCTTATCAGTGCGTTAGGAACACGCTAGATAGTTCTAAAAATAAAAAATCAACATGGAACGTAGCATAAAAACTACTTTTTAACGCGGAAACTTGCTGAGCTTTAAAAGAGCGCTATTGCACCATGGGCATACTTTCGTTGTGAGCGCACATGACCATGCAGACTCGACATGACATCACCCGAGGTCATCCACGGCCCCCCCCTCCCCCTCCCCTTCGGAATGCCAAGCAGTTTATAGCTACCGGCCTAATGCCGCACGGGCCGGGGTTTCAATAGCTCTGATTGAGAAATCAAGGACATATTAGAAATTTTATGGTGAATATCGCTGATTGGATACCCTGCTCTAAGTTTCCCTATTCACACCCCGTAGTCTACTGATAGCCAGTCACGATAATGAAGACAAGTGAGTGCATGATGGGTAAGGGTGGGTCGGTGCCGTGCGCTGCACCTTGTTAAAAGATCAGTGTACCCCACTTTTGATGTCGCAGATGCAGGTTATCTCGCACTCGAAATCGTATGAGGATTTCAGAAAAATAGACATATTTCTGGATTGTTTTCTTTTTGTTAGCAGGCCTCATGCTCATGGCACTTGCTCGGATATCTTAACTCTTAGCCAAGGTAGGGGTGCATCCCAGGTCTTGGCATCGCGCCGCGCCGAGAGGCATGCATCCCTGATTAGAGTGAACCCCTCCGTCATGTGAGTGGGCCAAATACAATGTAGGGAGCTTCTAAGTTTCCAGCGGGCTCTAAATATGAGCCATTAGCTGTTTCTCTCAATATTGGAACCATTTACTTTATTTTCCGGGCACTTTTTGGCACCTTTAGGAGATAACCGCCACGGCGTACATGTGACTTGCATAAATGCGTTATCAGTGCAGCTGCAAGGAGCATGCATGGCGCCGTGCATATTGATTTCCTGAACTTTAGTATAAATTCGCGGGCAGCGCGCAAGTAGAAAGTGTACTGCACTCAGTTCCCACTATTTTCTCAATGCCTGCTAGTGAGTCTGACGCCAGCTCGGCTGAGCGCAAGAATATCGTCAACGTAAACACTGAGAAACACGTTGTGACCGACGATGATGTCGCCATGGTCAAGCACCTGTCGGACCGTTTCGACGGCTCCTTCAGCGAGGAAGACCTGGAGATTATCGCTGCTCATATTGATGATGAGTCCCTTGAGGAGGCCATTGCTACCCTCAGGGAGGCTGTCAAGGATCACCAACACGACCCCTGTGTTGAAAAGTCCAAGCTTCAGCTTCTGGAGCGCCTGGCACAGGGCCCGCTTCCTGGCCAGTACCAGGAGGACTGGGAGAACACCGTCAAGTTTGAGGCTTTCCTCATCCGCGACTGGTCGATCTACCCTGAGGTTCGCGCGGCTACTCGCCCTATTGATGAGAAGGATGAGCCCTGCGAGACTCTACCTGTGTACATCATTGGTATCTTCTGGGCCTGCGCCGGTTCGTGCTTGACCACCTTCTTTGCCAATCGATTCCCCTCGATTAGTATTGCTGCTGGTGCCATCCAGCTTCTGATTGTTGGCAGCGGTCGCCTTTGGTGCAAGCTGATGCCTGTGTGCACGCTTCCTCTGCCGTTTGGCCGCAAGATTGTTGTTAATTCTGGATCCTGGGGCTTCAAGCAACAGCATCTCACGACTCTTGCTATGACCTGCTCCATGGGCCAGCCCTACTCTCTGTGGACCATCACTGCTCAGAAGAACGCCCAGTTTTACGGCTTCTTGGACGGTGACTTTGGTTACATGATTCTCCTGACCCTTTCTTCGCAAATGATGGGTTTCGGTGTTGCCGGTATTATGCGCTCGTTCCTGGTTTACCCCAAGACCTGCGTGTGGTACGGTGTTTTGCCGACCATTGTTCTTAACCGTGCTCTGATTGAGAAGGAGGAGCGGGTTAATATCAACGGCTGGAAGCTGCTGCGGTGGGAGACTTTTACTGTTGTTGGTGTGTTTGCTTTCTGCTGGTACTGGATTACCAGCTTTGCGTTCCAGGCCCTGGCCTACTTTGACTGGCCCTCGTGGATCGCTCCTGACAATGTGAACCTGCAGGCCATCACCGGCTCGGTCAACGGCCTGGGTCTGGGTCCCATCCCCACCTTCGACTGGAACACCATGGACATGGCCGCTATGGTCACTCCTTTCTTCTCGTCGGCCAACCAGTTCTTTGGTACCTTCATTGGTTTCATTGCCATCATCATCATCTGGTACACCAATGTCGGCCACACTGGCTACATGCCCATCAACTCCAACACCCTCTTCGACAACACTGGCAAGAAGTTCCAGGTGCAAAAGCTTCTTAATGAAAAGGGTAACTTGGATGCTGAGAAGTACCAGAAGTACTCGTTGCCTTTCTACGCCGCTGGTAACTTGGTTGTGTACGGCTCTTTCTTTATGATCTACCCTGCCATGATCATGTACGCGGTTCTGAACTACAGCTACCTGATCTGGGACTCGTGCAAGGTGTTTGCCAAGTCTCTGTTCAACGCTGGAAGTGCTCTGAAGCAGCAGCGCGATCGCTACTCGCGTGCTCAGGCCAACTACAAGGAGGTTCCTGAGTGGTGGTTCCTGATCATTCTGTTTTCTGCATTTGGCCTGTCCGTTGCCACTGTTGAGGTCTACAAGTTCACCAACACTCCCGTGTGGACTATTGTCTTCGGTGCAGTTCTGTCGCTTGTGTTTACCATTCCCTTCGGTTTGCTGTACGCCTGCACCAACATGCAGATTGAGGTCAATGTGCTGATCGAGCTGATCATTGGTTATGCTCTTCCCGGTAACGGTAACGCTCTGATGATCTCCAAGACCTATGCCACCGAGTTCAACTCGCAGACTGACAACTACATCACCAACCAGGCCTCGGCCCACTACACCGGTATTCCTCCCCGTGCTCTTTTCCGCGTTCAGATGCTTGCTGTTATTGCCAACACCTTTGTTCAGGTTGGTATTATTTTCTGGCAGCTCAACGGTGGTATTCCTGGCATGTGCGAGACCGACAACGTCCAGCACTTCACTTGCCAGAGCTCGCGTACCTTCTTCAACGCTGGTGTCATTTGGGGTACCATTGGCCCCAAGAAGGTGTTTGATGGCCTGTACCCGGTTATGAAGTACACTTTCCTGATTGGTGCTGTGTTCCCTATTCCTTTCTGGGCTGCCCGCCGCTTCTTGCCTTCTTTCGCTCGCAAGATCTGGCCCTCGCTGCCCGCTGGTGTCAAGAAGGTTGTTGGCGAGAAGCCTTGGACTTTCGAGTGGCTGCAGAACGTCAACGAGCTGCTGTGGATTGGCGGTGCCATCAACTGGGCTCCGTACAACTTCATGTACACGTTGTCCAACTTCTACCTGGCCATCATCTTCAACTGGTTTATTAAGAAGCGCTTCCCTCTGTGGTGGAAGAAGTACAACTACATTGTGTGGAACGCAATGAAGGTCGGTACCGCCTGGGCCGCTCTCTTCTGCTTCTTCGCTACTGGTTACAAGAACATTGTCAACCCCGGTGGCGAAGAGGGCTGGTGGGGCAACAACGTTCCTTTCACTAATGGTGACGCCGCGGGCACCGCTCGCAGATTCTTCCTGGAAAAGGGTGATTTCTATGGCCCCTCTCCTGGCAGCTACCCGTGAGTACATAGGTTTATCTTATTATTTTGACTAATTTACTATTTTGGTATTTACTGATTGATGCTCGACTTTTGACAGCCTCCAGACGGGCATTAACTACCCGTGACTTAGTCCCTAAAAGACGCCAAAGTGAAAAAAAGTGCCTTTGCGAAAAGGGCCATTTATTCAAAGAACATACAGGATACTGTTATTAATAGTACAGAATGCCAAGAGCGTGGCCAATTTATGCTGTTAGCATTGAGGTTTCACAAGGCTTAGGGCTGTATGCATGGCAGGGGTATCACTAATGCGCTAGCTCTTACCAGGTAATTATTCTGAAAACATGGAACCATCAGCATGCCAGTATCTACGGTCAGTATGTATGACCGGTTCCTATGCCCACGATCTATTAACATGTCCAGGGCCTCTATTCGAAAGCGGGCAGACACATCTCGGAGAAACAGGGCTAGGGCAGACGAACTGATGTGGTTCAACAACAGGGGTATCGCCAGCATCATGGCAGAGCATGAAACCTATCCGGGCGGTCAACGAATAGTTACTTTGAGCAAAATCTCCCCATGGTTCAACACCTCAGCGCTCAACAAGCCCCGATTCACTACTGTCAACGAGAGTATATATGCAGGGGATCGATCAACGTATTCCACGTGACATAAGGTAACTGCAAAACCGATCAGATCATTTCTGGCTTTAGCCGCTAGGAAAGTAAATCCTGGATTTCAGCGGCATAAAGTGTAGCATCCTGAAGCAGGGACATGTCCCCGGCTGCCGCAGTAGTGCGTTCTGTGTTTATGGTGACGGGTGGGCGCGAATGACTGGGGACCTTTTGATGCCGTACCTGCATGTTCCTGCACTGCATATTTTGCTATGCTGTGCATGACACCCGTTATAAAGGATTCCGAGCCACTCAAGTTCTTTTATTCATGAGCAGTAGCGAGTCGGATACCATCTCCGAAGGTCGAAAGAACCGGGTCTACGTGAGCGCAGAACACCCGGTGGACGAGAAACATCCCTACCAAGAAGACGAACTTGAGCTTGTGAAACACTTGTCCGAGAGATTCGATGGGTCATTTACCGATGAGGATTTGGAGATAATTGCCGCCCATATTGACGATGCTACTACTGATGAGGCCATTGAGACACTAAAAGAAGCCGTCAAGGAGCATCGGCATGACCCTTGCGTTGAGCAAGGAAAACTGGATCTCCTCAACCGGCTAACCAAGGGCCCCCTTTCGGGACAGACGGAAAAGGACTGGGCTGATGCAGTCAAGTTTGAAGCCTTCCTTATCCGCGACTGGTCTATTTATCCCGAGGTAAGAGCGGCCACGCGCCCTATTGACGAGGTAGAGGAGGCATGTGAGACTTTGCCAGTATACATTATTGGTATTTTTTGGGCCTGTGCTGGTTCGTGCTTGACTACTTTTTTTGCCAACCGGTTCCCCTCGATCAGTATCGCTGCTGGTGCAATTCAGCTGTTGATTGTCGGTAGCGGCCGTCTGTGGTGCCGGCTTCTGCCTGTATGCTCTATCCCCCTGCCATTTGGTCGGAAAATTATTGTAAATTCAGGAAGCTGGACATTTAAGCAGCAACATCTCACGACACTGGCAATGACCTGCAGTATGGGTCGCCCCTACTCGATCTGGACTATTGTTGCCCAGCGCAATGAAAACTTTTACGGATTCACGGACGGAAACTTTGGCTATGCTATCATGCTGACCCTGTCGTCGCAAATGATGGGGTTCGGAGTTGCTGGAATTATGCGGTCGTTCCTGGTATATCCCAAGACATGCGTCTGGTTCGCAGTTCTACCTACGATTGTGCTGAATCGTACGCTTATTGAAAAGGAGGAACGGCTCAAGATCAATGGGTGGAAACTGCTGCGGTGGGAGGCGTTTGCAGTTGTTGGCGTGTTTGCGTTTTGCTGGTACTGGGTTACGAGCTTTGCATTCCAGGCTCTCGCCTATTTCGATTGGCCGGCCTGGATTGCTCCCACCAACACCAACTTGCAGGCCATAACCGGCTCGGTGAATGGTTTGGGTCTGGGACCGATTCCTACGTTTGACTGGAACACCATGGATATGTCTGCGATGGTGACGCCATTCTATTCGTCGGCAAACCAGTTCTTTGGCACGTTTATTGGTTTCATTGCGATTGTGATTATCTGGTACACCAATGTTGGACACTCTGGCTATTTGCCTATCAATTCCAACAGCCTCTATGATAACACCGCTAAGAAGTTCCAGGTATCCAAGGTGCTCGATTCGCGAGGCAATCTTGATCCCGAAAAGTACCAGAAGTACTCGCTGCCGTTTTACTCGGCAGGAAACCTGTCTGTTTATGGCTCGTCGTTTATGGTGTATCCGGCGGTGATTGTGTACGCTATTCTCAACTATGGCACGATGATCTGGGAGTCGTGCAAAGCATTTTCGCGGTCGGTGCTGAACCCAGGCAGCGCATTGTCGTACCATAATGACCGCTACACGATTGCGCAGCGCAAGTACCGAGAAGTGCCTGAATGGTGGTTTTTGAGTATTCTGTTTGCGGCGTTTGGACTTGCAGTTGCGACGGTAGAGGTGTACAAGTTCACCAACACGCCGGTGTGGACGATTGCGTTTGGAGCCATCCTTTCGATTGTGTTTACGATTCCGTTTGGTATTCTGTATGCCAGCTCGAACATGCATGTGAACGTGAATGTACTGATCGAGTTGATTATTGGCTATGCGCTGCCGGGCAACGGCAATGCGCTGATGATCTCCAAGGCGTATGCGACCGAGTTCAATACGCAGACCGACGACTATATCAGCAACCAGGCGTCGGGCCACTATACGGGAATTCCTCCTCGATCGTTGTTCCGAGTACAAATGCTGGCGGTTGTTTGCAACACGTTTGTGCAGGTTGGCATTATTATTTGGCAGCTGAACGGCGGTATTGCCGATATGTGCTCGTCGGACAACAAGCAGCACTTTTTGTGCCAGGGTTCGCGGACGTACTTCAATGCTGCGATTTTGTGGGGCACAATTGGCCCCAAGAAGGTGTTTGACGGGCTTTATCCTACGATGAAGTACACATTTTTGATTGGAGCGGTTGCGCCGATTCTTTTCTGGGCGGCCCGCAAGTACCTGCCTGAGCTGGCGCAAAAGGTGTGGCCCAAGCTGCCTGCGGGGGTCAAGAAGGTTGTTGGTCAGAAGCCGTGGAAGTTCTATTTGCTGGTGAACTCCAACGAGCTGCTGTGGATGGGCGGAGCCATTAACTGGGTGCCGTACAACTTCATGTACACGCTGTCGAACTTCTATCTTGCGATCATTTTCAACTGGTTTATTAAAAAGCGGTATCCCCTGTGGTGGACAAAGTACAACTACATTTTGTGGAACGCCATGAAGGTCGGCACTGCGTGGGCAGCACTGTTCTGCTTCTTTGCAACCGGGTACCATCATGTGGTTGAGCCCGGAGGAAAGAACGGGTGGTGGGGAAACAATGTCTACAGCAACACCAACGATGCGCTCGGCAAGGCCGTCCGTCTAGTGCTGCCATCTGGCGGGCATTTCGGGCCCGACCCAGGAACTTATCCCTGACTTTATCTACTGTCAATAGACATGGACGTAACTTTATCCATTATCAATAGACGTCAGACGCTAGTTAGACTCCACACGCCAATTAGACTGTGGACGCTATTTACACTCCACACTTGTGAACGAGCCAGACACTAGACTGCGGATGCTAATTATACTTCACATGCACGCTTTAACTGCAAGTTACCCAGACACAACGACTCCAGTGGGTTCAACTAAGTAGCTTGATCCATAGTGAAACTGGAACAACTGCAAATGCAAGTCTATATTATATACATTTAGAAAGAGCTAGACGAGCTGGCGCCAAGGCAGGCCTTGAGCTGGTCCATGTACCATTGGCAGACACGGATGTCGCCGTTGTTCTGGTCCATGCACTGGGTGAGCTGGCGAGCGTCAACCTCGCACTTGCCCTGCTGCTCCTGAGTCTGGTAAGACTGCTGCTGCTGCAGGGGCTGCGACTGGTCGACCTGGGCGGGCTGCGAGCCGCCACCGAACATTCCCGAAACACCGTTGGCGATGGTATGGCCGACGGCGGAACCGACGGCAACACCGGCGGCGGTGGAAGCCATCTGGCTGAACAAACCCGGCTGGCGGGTCTGCTGGACGGGCACGTGCTGAGGCGGGGCGGGGCGGCTGGGAGCGGGGGCCGACATTGTGTGTGCCGAGCGAGTTTGCTGGCGAGGAGCGGGAGCGGAACGTCCACGAGAACGAGGCATAGTTAAGATGGAAAGAAGGGCGTGGTGCTTAGGAATATATATGAACCTATTGGGGTGTGGCGGTAGGGTTGGGGCGCCCGAGGATCAAAGGGTAAGCGCCTCGGGAGTCTGACCAAGCGGGATCCAAGCCGTGACGAAGCCGGGGGACCAAAGCTGGGACATGTCCAGGGCAGGAGCCCGATGACCAAGCCGCGAGGGCCAATAAGCGCATTTGTAAACCTCCCACCTTTGCAATGCTGAGAAGCTCGTTGAGATCGGTTCAGCGCGGTCAAGTGCGTTTGCACGCCGCCGCTAGCCCCCTTTCTCGGCTTAACGCCCGGTGGCAACATAGCCAGCGCGCACAAACAGTCCCGGACCTCGAGTCGCCGATCGGCAAGCCGCGGGACCCTGATTTTGGGCGCACGACCATTATCGAGGATCTCAGCGAGAACCTGCCCAAGGAGCCCAAGGACAACAAGATCCGCCATTTCACCATCAACTTCGGCCCCCAGCACCCCGCCGCGCACGGCGTGTTGCGGCTGATTCTCGAGCTCAACGGCGAGGAAATCATCCGCTCGGACCCGCACATTGGCTTGCTGCACCGCGGCACCGAGAAGCTGTGCGAGTACAAAACTTATAACCAGGCTCTGCCCTATTTCGACCGGCTCGACTACTGCTCGATGATGACCAACGAGCAGGTGTTTTCGCTGGCGGTGGAGAAGCTGCTGAACATTGAGGTGCCGCTGCGCGGCCAGTACATCCGCACCTTGTTTGGCGAAATCACCCGGGTGCTGAACCACCTCATGTCGGTGTGCTCGCACGCCATGGATGTGGGTGCGCTGACGCCGTTTTTGTGGATGTTTGAGGAGCGCGAGAAGCTCATGGAGTTCTACGAGCGCGTGTCGGGCGCCCGCATGCACGCGGCCTATGTGCGCCCCGGCGGCGTCGCGCACGACCTGCCCGCCGGCCTTCTTGACGATATTTATATGTGGGCGACCCAGTTTGGCGACCGCATCGACGAGATGGAGGAGCTGCTGACCGAAAACCGCATGTGGAAGCTGCGCACGGTGGACATTGGCACCGTGGGCGCCGAGGAGGCCCTCAACTACTCGCTGTCGGGTGTGATGCTGCGGGGGTCCGGCATTCCCTATGATATCCGCAAGAGTGCGCCGTACGACGCCTACGACAAGGTCGACTTTGACATTGCCGTGGGCACCCGCGGTGACTGCTACGACCGGTACTTGATCCGCATGACTGAGTTCCGCCAGTCGCTGCGCATCATCGAGCAGTGCATCAACCAGATGCCCTCGGGCATGTACAAGGTCGAGGACTGGAAGGTGGTGCCGCCGCCTCGCGACCAGATGAAGGAGGACATGGAGTCGCTGATCCACCACTTTTTGTTCTACACCAAGGGCTACGCCGTGCCTCCTGGTGAGACCTACACTGCCATCGAGGCCCCCAAGGGTGAGATGGGTGTGTACGTTGTGAGTGACGGCAGCGAGCGGCCGTACAAGTGCCGCATCCGTGCGCCGGGCTTCACCAACCTCAATGCCCTGGACAATATTGCCCGCAACCACTTTTTGCCCGATGTCGTGGCCATCATTGGTACTATGGATCTTGTGTTTGGTGAGGTTGATCGTTAGAGACCTGCAATGAGCGAATACATAATATTAGTAGCAGCGGACACGTGCGTGCTAGACTAGACAGCGCCAGACTAGACAGCGCCTCTGCTGTCTCAGACATCTCAGTAGACATCCAAAAAGACAGTCGTGCCGCCTAAGAGTCGTTTTAGCTACGCAGAAGATCGTCCAGGTACGCGCTAGGCGGCCGCTGGCGACGGGTCCGCGGCTGGTTGGAGCCGGTCGGCATCGACAGCTCGCTGGCCGGAGGTGGCGTGTATGCGCGAGGCGGCGTGTCCGACGTCACCACCGACGGAGGCCGATGGCTGTCGCGGATAGAGCTAAACGGCCGGCTGCGGGAGTTGATGGTGCCCGGGCCCGACGACGAGGGCTGTGACGAGTAATAGCCCGACGGCAGATAGCTGGTGGTCGAGACCATGGGCTGGCTGGCGTTTGTGTTGTTCATGACTTGGGCGGTGGGCGAGAAGAACAAATTAGAGTTCTGGGTTGCCGGAGGCTTGGCCTGCTTGCTGGGCTGGCCAGGCAGATTCTCCACCGACGCCGACGCAGACCGCACCGGATCTATAAACGGACCGCCATACGACGGTTCCAGGGCCGTGAACTGCGCCTCGCTCTGCTTGGCGGCCCGCCGCGCCGACCAAAGCGATGCCAGCCGCCAAACAAACAGAGCCAGCCCCAGCCCGCCAAGGATGGCGCCAAAAATAATAAAAAGCGTTCCTTCCGGAAGGTTGGATGTCTCAATGAATGGATTTCCTTCCGTCGACGGGATGGTGGCCGTGAACGTCTCGGCTGCGGCCAGGCCTGCAAAGCCGAAAAGCCAGATGGACATACTAAGCGATCCAAACAATGCCCTGGTAATAAGCAGCCCAGCTTCACTAAGCCCGCTCCACTCCCGGCTTCACTAAGCCCGCTCCTTCATTAAGCTCCCGCCCGGACTTCACTAGGCGTCGTACTAAGAAAACCTGTCAGAGAATAGCTACATCACTGACAACTATAGCCACTGGAAAAGTCACCCAAAAAGGCAACAAAAAAGGCACAGAAGTAGCGAGAAAATAGCCAGAAATAGCAAAGTGCTCTACTTGCATCTCAAATTCTTAAAAATCTAGTCTCACAACCTTGAGGTCTTAACTGATCGAGAACCTGTTTACCATCTGGTGCACGTTGGGTCGGCAATAGAACAGGGTAAGGATACCCCTCCTCGGCACTTTTGACTACCCCACATGATCCGTGCCAAAAAAACCATTCAAGAATCAGCCATTGGCACTTTGCGGTTCTGGCAAAGACACGGTCCAGCATGCCCCTGTCATTCTTGCCAGTCGCTTGTTGGCGCCACCAATTTCCTCCGAGGAAACCAGCGTATTACGGCCCCTGCAGGCCAGTCGGCCGAACCCGACTATGCGTTTGAGATGGCCGCCAGTAACATCAGATATGGGCCTGGCGTCACTCAAGAAGTGGGCTACGACTTTAAGCATCTCGGAGTTAAGCGCGTGGCAGTTTTCACTGACCCGAACCTGGTGACTATGGCGCCGGTTGCAAAGGCATTGGCGGCGCTAGAAAGCCAGGGCATTGGCTACGACATCTTTTCCGACGTTACTGTAGAGCCCAAAGACTATGCGATCCGCAAGGCAGTGGATTGGGCGCGCGCCAACCAGCCTGAGGCGTACTTGGCAGTGGGCGGTGGCTCGGTCATGGACACGGCCAAGCTCGCGAATCTGCTGCAAGTCTATGCCGACAACGATGTGCTTGATTTTGTCAATGCCCCTATCGGCAAGGCGTTGCCGGTATCTCGCACGCTGAAGCCACTGATTGCCGTGCCAACCACCGCCGGCACCGGCTCTGAAACAACCGGCACGGCGATCTTTGACCTCCCTGACATCAAGGCTAAAGTAGGCGTGTCATCGCGCGCGCTGCGGCCGCTGCTGGGTATCGTCGACCCGGAGAACTCGGCCCTGATGCCGTCTTCTGTCAAGGCGTCGTCCGGCCTCGACGTTCTGTGCCACGCGCTCGAGTCCTACACTGCAATTCCTTATAACCAGCGTACTCCTCGGCCAACTGACCCACTGCTGCGGCCCGCCTACCAAGGCGCCAATCCGATCTCGGACATTTTCTCGCTGCAGGGCCTGCGGATGGTAGCACAGTACCTGCCGCGGTCCGTGAAGGATCCCGAGGACGAGGAAGCACACAAGCAGATGCTTCTTGCCTCGACCTTGGCCGGAGTGGGCTTTGGCAACGCCGGAGTGCACTTGTGCCACGGATTGTCGTACCCCATCTCGTCCCAAAACAAGGGCTACACTCACCATGGCTACGAAAAGGTTGGGCACCCCATTATCCCTCACGGCGTCAGTGTTGCCGTCACCGCGCCTGCCGTGTTCAAGTTCACTGCTGCATCAAACCCCGAGCGCCATTTGGAAGTGGCCGGCATTCTCGGAGCCAATGTCACCAATGCCAAGCGCGAAAGTGCTGGCGAAATCCTCAAGGAGACATTGCAGGACTTTTTGTACAACCGGCTGGGCTCCAAGCAGCCGCGGGGCATCAAAGACCTCGGGTTTTCCAGTAGCGATCTCGAGACGCTTGTTTCAGGCGCGCTGCCCCAGAAACGGGTGATGACGCTGGAGAAAAGCATCCATTTTGCGACCCAGCCCGAGATCTCGCAGCATCTGCACGATATTCTGGAGGAAACGTTGGATTTCTAGCCACTCACGGCAAAGCGAAAAAAAAAAAAACCAGCGACGAGCAAGAAACCAAACTAGGCTATAGACGTCGAGCAATCTAATCGGAGCACGTGCAGGACGCAGGGCTAGGAACCCTCCCCCCGAGGCGGCCCGATGACTAACCGGCCACCGGTGAAAAGGTGCAATACATATATATATATCCAAAGGCATACCCACCCTGACCCTTACGTTTTTTTGCGTTTTCTAGGCCTTATTTGTCCATCTGGCATCGCACTCTACTCTCTATTTCAAACCAACCCCAACGCATGAAAAATCATATACGGTCTCTGGTCTTTGTTCTTTTTATATCAATTGTCCAAGCCCTGCCCATTCTCACTCGCACCGTGAGCCGAGGCTTGCGGGCCACCGGCCACCACGACCACGACGACTTTGACGAGCCCGAAGAGGACTCGTCGCTGTTGCTTATCCGTGGCGTGGTTTCCGTCACTCTTGTTCTGCTCGGCGGTGTTTTCGCTGGTCTCACCATTGGCCTCATGGGCCAGGATGAGGTGTACCTGCAGGTTGTTGCCGAATCAGGCGAGCCCAAGGAGCAGGCGGCTGCCACCAAAGTGCTGGGGCTGCTTGCTCGCGGCAAGCATTGGGTGCTGGTGACGCTGCTGTTGAGCAACGTTATCACCAATGAGACTCTGCCCATTGTTCTTGATCGCTTGCTGGGCGGCGGCTGGCCCGCCGTGGTGTCGTCGACAGCGGCCATTGTTGTGTTTGGCGAGGTGATTCCGCAAAGTGTGTGCGTGCGATACGGGCTTGACCTCGGTGCGTTTTTCGCCCCGTTTGTGCTGTGTCTCATGTACCTCATGTACCCCATTGCCTATCCGATTGCGTTGCTATTGGACTATGTGCTGGGCGAGGACCATGGCACTGTTTACAAAAAGGCCGGTCTCAAGAGCTTGGTGACTCTCCATCACCATATGGGTGTTGACCGGCTCAACACCGACGAGGTCACGATCATTTCCGCGGTTTTGGATCTCAAGGAAAAGCCCGTGTCCTCGGTCATGACCCCGATCAAGGACGTGTTTGTGTTGTCCAGCGATACCGTTCTTGACGAGGATATGGTTGAGAAAATCCTTCTTACCGGCTTCAACCGTATCCCCATCCATGCTCCTGGCGAGCCTCGCAACTTTATTGGTATGCTTCTTGTGCGCATTCTCATCACATACGACCCCGAAGACTGCCTGCCAATATCCGCATTCACGTTGGCCACGCTGCCCGAGACCGACCCCGACTCGTCGTGCCTCAACATCCTCAACTACTTCCAAGAGGGTAAGGCCCATATGGTTGTTGTTTCTGAGACCCCCGGCGAGATCAGCGGCGCGGTTGGTGTGCTCACTTTGGAGGACGTGATCGAGGAGCTCATTGGCGAGGAGATCGTGGATGAGTCCGACGTGTACGTCGACGTTCACCGGGCCATTCGCCGCCAGCACCCGGCGCCTCTGCTCAAAAAGTCCAATGCTGCGGTTGGCTTTGCGACAAAGGGCGAGACCGCCAAGCTGCTGCCGTCTAACCGGGCCTCGAACCCAAAGACCACGACCAACGCCAAGATCACCATCAAGCGGGGCCGCACAGAGACCCCCGAGGTGGCTGCTCTGCGCAGCCATCACCTGGGCGACGTCAACTACGGCACCGCCAACACGGCCGCTCAGCCGCGCAGCCCGCGCGCCAGCGCCGTCATGAACAGCGGCAAGGGCGCCAAGGACGTCAATACCGTCATGGATACCGAGGCGTCGGCTATCCAGCACAACCTCAATGGCCGCGCCTCGAGCGAAAATGACGACAGTGCCGCGCTGTTGGGCACCAGCAGCGAGTCCCACAACTTCCGCACCGGTACGTTTGTGGAGAATGTGGTGAATGTCAACGGCTTCAACAAGGTGGTGATTGCCGAGCAGCCGGACGACAGCGGCAGCGAGCGGTCGCGCCGGTCTACGCATTCTTAGCCTCTTTGTAGCGCCCTTTGTAGCGCCCAAGACTCTTTAGGCCAACGCTCTTGTGACCTCTTGTGACCTCTTAGCAGGGCATTGGGCAGTTCGGTAACTCGATAAATATATACATTAGTCTAGCATTATGGCTCATTCACTGGTCACTTCCATAGCCGGATAGTATGGTCAACGCAGCCAGTGGCTACTGTTCGCTTGCCTCCCCATGCTATCGAGGTAACAAAATGGTCATGTGCAGGCACGACTTTGATACAGCGGCCACCGTCAGTAAGATCCCATACTCGCAAAGTCTTGTCGTCGGCTACACTTAGTAGGTACCGGCCATTAGGATGGAAAACAAGCCCGCGAACCCAGTTATCGTGGCCATGGAGATGCGCTATTGGTTCCTTACGGACGTTCCACAAGATGATTGTGCGGTCGCGACCGGCGGTTGCGAAATAAGACAACGATGGCGAGTAGGCGGTTTTCACCGGCTCGTCCAGGCCCTCGAGTTTGGCCAGCACCGCCTCGGCCTCGGCCGGCGCAACCGCACAGCATTCGACCACATGCTCGTGGCCCATAAACACCATTTTTGTGTCGCCCTGCTCCACGCTGCTGAGCCGGGCCGTATGATCGGAGCCCGCGGATATAATGTACTTGCCGTCGCCAGACAACGCCAGCGTCCGCACCCAGTCACTATGGCCCTTGATGACCCGCAACGTGTAGCCAGTATCTACCTGCCATATCCGCACTGTTTTGTCGCGCGACGCAGATGCCAGCAGCTTGTCGTCGTGCGGGATCCACTTTACGGCAGAAACAGTATGTTCGTGGCCCACCAGCGTTCTAATGTTTGCGTATTCGCTCTTGGAGTCCCATACCTTGACGGTGAGGTCGCTGGACGAGCTGGCCAGCAGCCCGCTTGTTTTGCCGAAATCAACGTCCGTGATCGCCCGCGTATGGGCCCGCACTGTGCGTTCGATCTCGCCGGTTTCGGTGTCCCAAACCTTGAAGCTGCCATCTTCGCAGCCCGAAACCACAATTGACCAAACCGGATGGAAACACACCGACGTCACGGGCTTGCGGTGCCCCAGCAGCTCGGCAAACGGCGGCAGACGCGGCAACCAGTTCTCAGTGCTTTGCGTAGGCAGTTGCGGCTCCCGCGATTGTTGCTGCAGGGCCTGCAGCTGGGCCTCGAGATCGAGGATCTTGCGCTGCAGCCGCACCACCGCGAGCCACTTTGATTCCAGCCCCAATCCTTTGGGAGCGGCTGGCGCGGGCTCCGATAAACCCAGCTGAGAAGCAAGCTCGTCCAAAACCGATTTAGAAACGTTCCGTCCCCCGAGATATTGCAGCACCGCCAGGTGCAGCTCATCCCGCTGCTTGTCGGTGAGCATCTGACAAAGATGGCTCGATTAGGAGCTATATATAAACAGACGCCATTTTTAAGATTATGCTTGATTCAGGCTTCTTAGGGAATGTCTTTGCATGCTAAATGCTTTGAATGCTTTGGGTGCCTTGCGTGCCTTGGGTGGCTTGCGTTGCGTGTCTCCATTGCGTGCATTTGCATGGAGCACTAGCCATAGTAGTGATGAAACTAGGATGGGTCCACAACAAGAGCAGCAGACTGCCACCCTCCAGCACTCACTTGCACAGTCCAGCCAATGTCTACCTTGTGAGGCTGTTCCAATGTAGCATCAGGCCGCCGCCAGCGGACGCCGCGAATGTTGGCTCCAAGGCCCTCCAACGTCTCCACTGATCCTAATCCTAAACCGCCAGTACTAGAAGGCTCCAGCCCCCACGAGTAGACACTGCCAGTGTTGGTCAAGGCAAGAGTATGATAGTCGCCCAAAGCAAGCTCGACAATATCGTTGAGCTCGGGTACAAGCCGGATCTTGCGCTGGTCGCTAGGCTTGTCCCAACTATCCCCCTCCACAACGAAGCCCTTGGCAGTGATAGCACCCCAGTGGCAGTAGCTTGCATAGACTTTCACGAAAAAATCATCCTGGCTTAGCAGGGTCTGGGCAGCTTCGAGATACTCGGGCACGTCTACGTTGTCGGCACTCGAGCCCGGGATCGACGTCGTAAACAACCGTCCGTTGGCGACAAACAAAACAAAACCAGCACCAATGGCCACATCAGCCACCGACCATTCCCCCTGTCCGGCAGTATGGGGAACCACAGCAATATCTACGCCAACCATCGGTGCAACGGGCTCGGCTCGCAGCCGCTCGGACGGCAGGTCGGCCCAAAACACGACAATGCCTATTCCCGGAACAATGGCGGCGTCTGCGGACCAGCCAGCAACCACTTTTGCAATTGGCAACTGGAAAGGGAACGCAAGCCGGTAGCCAGCTGTGCGTTTGGTTCCCTGCCAAACGCAGATCGCCCCCTCCTCAGTTACCGCCAGTAAGTGAGCTCTGCCAGCAGAAAGATAGGAAAACTTATAGCCATTGGATTCGGTGAGCACCCGATGGTCAAGGCACAATTCCCGCTGGGCCCTCATGCCTACGAGGCTGCCGACGGTCCGGGCACCATTGAAGTCTCCAACCATAACAACGTCGCCTGATAGAGTCAATGCCGCCGTATATACACCGCCCATGACCATTTCAACCACGGGGCTCTTGAACCCTGTGGTCTTCACCGGCGAATAGATCGCATCCGGCCGTCGAAATAGGTTGTGGGGAACCGTGTCCAGGGGCACGCCAAGCCGGCCGTCGGTGATACAGCCCCACACCCAAACCGAGGTATTCATGCGCAATTTCAGCAATTGCCTCCATTCCCCGACTTTTTCCTTGAGAGCAGTGGCATTGGGGTCGTGAAACGTCTTTTGGTACATTATGTGCCAGACCGACCCGGCAAGCAGAATCTCGCGCAAAGACCGGCAGGTAAGACTCAATGCCTCTACATCTTGCAAATGCAACAAAGGAAGAATATGCAGCCAGATGTCTGGGCCCAAATCAACCAAAGTACATGCGGATTTCGGACTGCTCTCGTTCATGTTTGTCATTGCCAGCATCCCAGCTGTGGTCCAAGGCTGTAGTACAAGACAGTGTTAACTAAAAATGGGGGTTGTCAAATGTTAGACATATAACTTCAGGATCACTCAAAACCCTTCACATTGACGGGCTTTTTTGTGAACTCTTAGGGACAATTCATTGGCTCAACTTTGATTGGCTGTAGACTCTCACTACCAGCTAGCTGGCGCATGCCTGGAAGTTGTTTCGATGATTCTCACGTGATACGAGGCTCGTGGTTTCGCGGCGATGAACTAAGCATGGCTCGCTTCCAGGGGCACAGATCAGTCGGTTTCCCAGGAGGTATGCAGCGAGTCACGTGAACACTGGCAGATGAATTCGATAACCGTTGTGATAGGGAGTTAAACTAAATTGCGCAGCATCGGCTTGAGCATCTAAAAATAACTGAGCATTTAGGGCCCCAACAAAATCGATGACGGCAAGCAAAGATCCAACGCTCAGGGAACACTCACTCAAAGAGCCAATGATCCTCAAAACGTTGAGATTCTAGGCCTAACTTCGTAGAACCATCAGATTGAATTCAGATAATAGCATCTCTTCACCCAAATGTGGAATAACTATGAGCTCCCAGAAAGGCTTCCTAGAAGGCTCCTGAAACCAAAAAAGGCGGGCCCAGGCTGACAAGGGTTCCCCATACTTGGCGATGGGTGGGCACTGAGCAATGGGGCACTGCCAGATTTACCAATTGATTTAATAGGAGTCTCACAAACCTAAATAAAGATTCAATCTCTCAAAAACTATGCGGACGGAAATACCGATGACGACATTGAGCGTTTGGTTCCGGCCCAAACGTTATCGGCCGAATTTCCCACCAGAATTGGAAACCACCGCCAAGTGTGGGCCCCCCAATACGGAGCATCACGTGACTTAGAGAAATTACCGTCGGCATGTATATTCTGGAGGAATAGGTACAAAGAATGAGGATATATATAAATGGATATGTTCCTCGAGTAAAACTATTTCTAAGTATACTATTAATTTACCAATTGAGTATGCGACAA
Organism: Wickerhamiella sergipiensis; assembly: GCA_030563925.1. NCBI lineage: Eukaryota > Fungi > Ascomycota > Dipodascomycetes > Dipodascales > Trichomonascaceae > Wickerhamiella > Wickerhamiella sergipiensis. The sequence continues at coordinate 30,714 of JAJMKN010000015.1, forward strand.
CCCACCCCCAAACATAACACAGTGGCAGGGCGTGGCTGAGAGGGGTTAGGGGTGTCGCCGGTTCTCCAAGGGGTTGGTTCTAAATTAGGGAAGAAAATGGCCTCACCACTGGAGATTTGGAAAAACAATTATTCAAAGTTGTTTCAAATCAGTATCAAACACTATCTGAACATTTGGTTTGGCAATTCACTAAGAGCAAACCCTCATTTTTACATTGACCAGCCTTCCACGTCTCAAACCGACTGGGTTAGGTCAAACGATAAGCAACCCGCCAGAGTCTGCTGGTATGCATTCGGCATATATATACCGCCTCATCGCACGACCCCAACTTTAGCAATCGCGTTCATCTACACATCTCACCTCTTCACAATGGATTCTGCCCGCATTACCCAGGCCTACAACGAGCTTTATATCCCCACCTCGCCTAAGAGCAGTGCTAAGCACTTGCCTGAGGTTGTGCCCTCGCTCATCATGCAAGATAAGACCACCGACACCACTCACCATTTGTCGTGTGGCTGCTGCCCCAGCGCCTGCATCCACCAGAACGCCTGGTGGGCTGATAAGAGCGCTCCCGTTCGCCCTAGTCTCGTGCCTGCTCGCAGCAGCAGTGCCGTTTCCACCACCTCGTCGAGCTTTTAAGCTACCATGGCTGTTATCGACAGGGCTTACTCTTTCTTAATTTATTGTGCCCCCAACCCCTTATTGGCATTTTATATATATAACTAGCGTTAGGTAGTGTAGGTTTTTATTGACTTTGATAAGTTTTCTTATTTGGCAATTGTATTTTTGTTTGGTTTTTGATTGTTTTTATTTCGGTTTGTTGACTTTTTTTTAGGGGGCTGACAGCCTCCCTCCCAAAATAGCCGAACCAGCCATATGCACATGCAGATAAATTTTTCCAGAAGCGCCCCAACCCTGGGAGAAGCTTCCCATCATGTGAGAGTCACGTGAACACTTGTTTTGGTCAGAATCGCGTTTGGTTGATGAATTGGGATTCGGGATCTGGAACTTCGGAATTTAGCTTGGGGTATATATCGATATTTATTCAGAATTGGTAGTAATTCGGTCAATCCTGCATTGGAATTGTCAATTCCGTCAGGTCTTTATTTATTGTTAATTGCGACGTGGGGTTAGTCGAGTCTATAGGCTTGATCAGAGGTGCCTGGTAAGTGCAGTCCCTGATCAGTAAAGTACTGGGAATCTCAGAGGAGAATGGTTTCTCTATTGCCAACGACTCTATGATGGGAGTGCAAATTGAGACAGCTGTAAAGCGGAGTAGAACTCTAGGCAAGGCCCTGACTGCTTACCATGTCTGAGAGCAGTATCTACCAGTTGTTGGCAGATGGCAACACACAACTAGCCATCAAACAGATCACCGAACACCCTGCTCAACTCACAAAAGTTGACGAAGACGGCCGCAATGCCCTTCAATGGGCTGTTTCGCTAGGAAACACCGAGGCAGTTGCTGCGATTCTGCGCGCGGGCCAGAAGCTGAGTAGCTTCGACATTGACGCTGCAGACGAGGCCGGCTGGACGGCTCTGCACATTGCCGCGGCGGTCGGCAAGCTGGAAATTCTTGATCAGCTGCTGGCAAATACTCCGCCGCCGTCGCTGAATGCTAAAACAAACTCGGGCCAAACCCCGCTATTTATGGCCGTGAGCAAACGGCATGGCGATGCTGTGGACAAGCTTCTGGCTGCCGGTGCCTCTGCGTCGGTCAAGGATGCGAACGGAAACACTGCTCTGCAGCGGGCAGCAGCCGGTGGCTCTGCGTCGCTCGTGGAGAAGCTGCTGGCGGCCAAAGCGCCCGTCAATGCCTCCGACTCGGCCGGCTGGACCGCCCTGCACCATGCCGAAGCCGAGGGACACCCCTCAATCGCCAAGATTCTTCTTGCCAAGGGCGCTGATCCCGAACGAACCACAAAAGATGGCGAGACTCCGGCCCAGCTGCGGCCAAAGACTGCGTAGCCCTGGCATGTGACAGACAAGTATAAGTATAACTAAATAAACACGCATTGCAATGCTTTCTTTTACGAGGGCCATCAGGGCCATCAGGCCGTCACCCCACCCGCTCGCTCGCCAGTCGTCGGAACCTATCGCCAAGCCGTTGTTGTAACACAGGCCCATACAAGTCCGAGTCTGCGGACGACGCGGTCGCAGCGGCAGCAGCCCCGATATTTGCCCCGGAGCTAACACCGACTGCCCCACTAGGCACAGAAGGTGCAGGAACACCCAATGATGGTATTTGCCCCAGTGTGCCGGCTGATCCAGGCATTGAGCCTCCGGCAGGAGGACCCGGAAGCGAGCCCGGAACAGAGCCAATCGCGCCAGGAACAGAGCCCGGGATGGAGCCGGTAGTCGATTTGCTCGCCGGAGAGGGCTGAGAAGTCGACGTGCCCGAGCCTTTGCTTTCTCCATTCGTCTTTGCTCCGTCCCACGACGGCAGCTTGATTTTCTGGTAGCTGGGCTGCACGCATTTGTCGGCAAACCGTTTCCGTAGCGTACTCTCCACAAGCTGGCCCAGTTTGGGCACATCCTGGAGCTTGGAGCGCGCACCCACCAGACTCTCGATGCGGAACTCCATGCTGAAGTTGGGCGCAAACGAAAAGGTGATGTAGTTGTCGCCGGTTTCGTCAGTCACTAGTGACACAGACGCGCGCCCGCTGAAGTTCACCAGCGATACCGACCCGGCTACCGGCAGATACGCAAGCATGCTTTTGGGGTAGTTGAGAAGCAGGCGGGTCTCGATGCCCAGGGTGATTGTATCTTTGAGATCAATGTCAAACTGGGCCTCGAGACCATTGGAAAACTCCTTGTTGGCAGTGCGATAGACTTTGCAATTGTTGAGCAGCGGGAAGTCCGAGCCGAGATTGAGCTCGGTGACTTTGATGGTATCAATAAACGACGGCACTTTGTCGCTCATCAGCACCGAGTTCAGCAGCTTGAGCAGGTTGTCATTGGCAACTGCTTGTTGCCGCATCGTACTAATGACCAGCGCCAGAAGCACAGATACCCAGTCCATGGTTTCGGCTTGATGGTTGTTCACATCGTAGTATGTTTGCTCGAGAATATAGTCCAATGGCTGGGGCCCCTTTGGAGCCACAACTGTATCGCCCTCGGTGTTTGGCAGGCCCTTGACGCCTGGCGAGTCTGCAAAAATGAAAAAGCGAATGAGCAATGCAATGACAATCAGCACGCTCATCTGGCCGACCAGCAGGCCAACCGCAAAACTGCTCATATTCGGCGGCTTTAGGACTTTGGGTTGGGCGGCCGCTGAATTGGGGCCTTTGGGTGCTTCGACTAGGTAAGCTGGATCAATTTAGTTTGGTAATCTTTTTTTCCTAAATACTTATGGCGGAAGCTAGCGCAAAGCCAGACAAAAAATCAAAGTCTAGCAAAGACAAGACCGACAAAAAGGACAAGTCGAAAAAGAAGGACTCCAATGACAAGTCCAGTAAAAAATCCAAGGATCTGAAGGAGCCCAAACTGGCCAAAGAACCCAAGGAGCCGAAAGAGCCCAAACAGCCTAAAGAGCCCAAAGAGCCAAAACAGTCCAAGCCTAAACAGCCCGAGCCCAAGGACGAGTCGGATTCAGAGTCTGAAGAGGAGGATGATATGGGCGATTTGGTCACGGCAGACATTGACCGCGGCATTAGCGATGTTTTGGAAGCCATTCGCAACAACCCCGAAAAATTAAAGGACCCGTCGGTGAACTTTTTCCCTGAAATTGGTGCCGAGGGTGCTGCCAAAGAACGCAAGGAAAAGCCAATGTACCTCAAGGACTACCACCGTGAGAACTTGCTTGCTGGAAACCACGATCAGGAGGAGCCGGCAGAAGACCGCCCAGAGACGTACTACGAGCAGCAGTCTCGGGAAAAAGCCGAGTTTTTGAACCAACTCAAAGACGACAGCGACGAAGAGGGATCCGATGACGGCTTTTTGACAAAACGCAAGGAAACGCGGGAAATTGAGCCCGCGGCCCTGCCCAATCCCGACGAGGATGCCGAGGGCTTTTTGGCAGCGTTTGTGGGCAACAAGGGCTGGATGCCCAAGGGCTTGGATGAGAAGACCGGCGACAAAAAGGTGCCTACGTACTCCGAGGTCGTTGATGAGGATAGCGACGAGTTTGACGACATTGCCGAGAAGTTCGAGAGCGGCTACAACTTCCGGTTCGAGGACCCGTCGTCGGTGGACATTGTGAGCTACGCCCGTGACCAAAACACTGCTCGCCGCAAGGAGGACGGCTCGCGGCGCAAAGCCCGCGACCGCAAGCGCGAGCTGCGGGAGAAGGAGGAGAACCAGCGCAAGTTCGAGCTGGCGCAGCTCCGCAAGACTAAGGTGTCGGAGGTGTCGCAGAAGCTCGAGAAGCTGTCGAGCATTCTCGGCGACGACGAGATTTCCGGTAAGTTCACAGCCGAGGATCTCGAAGGCGAATGGGACGATACCGAGTGGGACAAGCGCATGCAAAAGCTATTTGATGAGGAGTTTTATGCCAAGGAGGATGCATCATGGAAGCCTGCCAAGGGCGATGAGACCGCGGCCGATGAGACTGTGGCAGACGAGGGCGACGAGGCCGATGAGGCCGATACCGACGAGACGCCAGCCAATAACGGCGAGACTGCCGAGATCGAGCAAGAAGATGCTATGGAGGTTGACGTTCCCGAATCGGCAGCGGCTGCCCTGGCCAAAATGTCCAAACGTGAACTCAAGCGGAAAGCCGAGGAGATTGTGGACGCCAACACCGATCTGCTTTTGGATGAGACGTTCCGCCCCTCGGAAACCTTCAAATACCGCGATGTCGAGCCCGAGTCGTTTGGTCTTAGTGCTCGTGATATTCTGCTGGCCGACGACAAGGCCCTGAACCAGTACGTTGGCCTTAAACACCTTGCCTCGTTCCGCGAGCCCGAGAAGATCTCCAAAGACCGAAAACGGTATGCCAAGAAGCGGCGGTTGCGGGAATGGCGCAATGAAGCGTTTGGCCAAGAGGAGGTTGACCACGACCAGTTGTGGGAGCAGCTGAAAAAGGATACTGCCGCCGTGGAGGAGCCGCCTCGCAAGCGGGCCAAAAAGACCAAGCGCAAGGGCCGCAAGTAGTCGCAAGTAGGGAGCAACCGCCAGCAGCAGCCGGCAGGCTACAAAATAGAACTATTAATACACTAAAACGGACGCTAAAACATCCGGCCAATGTTCTTGTCGGCGTCGGGGACATTGTCCCACCATTGGAACAGATAGTATTCGCAGATCAGCTTGAACCAAGGCGTAAAGTGGGTGTTGGGGTCGTTGAACAGCTCCTTGAGCTTGTCCTTGGACACCCACTTCCAGTCACGCACCTCGTTGGGCGACGGCAGCACCTCGGGCTCGGCCTGGCAAAACAGAATGTAGTCGATCTCGTGCTCGCCCCAGTCCTTGGAGCTAGGAGCCATATAGTGGATCCGAGTAAGGAAGCGGAAGCTGTCGCGAGGGATAAACTCGGGCTTGATGCCAAGCTCATGATCGAGTTTGCGGATAGCCGCACTCTTGACGCCCTCCACGGCACTGTCAAGATCGCTTCCCATTTCCGAATTCACGGCCAGAGGATGTGAGCAGCAGGTATTTGTCCAAAGATCGGGGAAGGTGATCTTCTCGGTCGCGCGTTGTTGCAGGAGCAGCTCGCCCTTTTGATTGAACAGAAACACCGAGAACGCCCGGTGCAGCAGGCCCTTTTCGATGCTTGAATTAAGATGCAGAGTCTTTTTGGAGCCCGCCGCGTAGGGAAGGTCGCTATAATCCACGCAGATACACGCTTCGTTCATGAGCCGGATCTGCTCGATGTCATGGCCGGCAAACAGCTTCTGGTCCTGTTCCGAGGACGCGGTGGCGTTGCTAGACGAGCTGGACGTGCGCGTGTTCAGCGGCTCCAGATCGGGGAACTCGTTGAGCATTTGCTCGGCCGTCACGGCCTTCACAAGGTCCTGGTATGCCATTGAAATTTCAAGTTACAAACCCCTGACCAAGCGGAGATTAGCACTCCAGCCCCAGCCGTTACTCAAGCAGTTACTCAAGCAGTTACTCAGTCAGGACTATACTAGGCAAAGTGAAAAAGAGGTACTGTCATCAAACTTTTCAATGTCGGAGAACAACCAGGCTGATACCAACATTGAGATCTGGAAGGTCAAGAAGCTGATCAAAAACCTCGAGCAAGCTCGTGGTAATGGCACTTCAATGATTTCCCTGATCATGCCTCCTCGCTCACAGGTGTCGCTCACCAACAAAATGTTGACAGACGAAATGGGTACCGCATCCAACATCAAGTCCCGGGTCAACCGGTTGAGTGTGTTGTCGGCCATCACCTCGACCCAGCAGCGGCTGAAGATGTACAACCGTGTGCCTACGAACGGTCTGGTCATTTACTGCGGTGAGGCGATGACTGCCGACGGCAAGATCCGCAAGCTCACCATCGACTTTGAGCCCTTCAAGCCCATCAACACCTCGCTGTACATGTGCGACTCTCGTTTCCACACAGAGGCTCTTTCCGAGCTCTTAGAATCCGACGACAAGTTCGGCTTCATTGTCATGGACGGTAACGGAACCTTGTTTGGTACGCTTTCCGGAAACACCCGTGAGGTGCTCCACAAATTCACCGTCGATCTGCCCAAGAAGCACGGCCGTGGTGGTCAGTCCGCTCTGCGTTTCTCGCGTCTGCGTGATGAGAAGCGTCACAACTATGTGCGCAAGGTCGCCGAGACCGCGGTCCAGAACTTTATCACCAATGACAAGATCAACGTTGCTGGTCTTGTTTTGGCCGGTTCCGCCGACTTTAAGAACGAGCTGTCAACCAGTGACATGTTCGATCCTCGTCTTGCTTCCAAGATCGTCAAGATTGTTGATGTTTCCTACGGCGGTGAGAACGGCTTCAACCAGGCCATTGAGCTTGCTTCCGAGACCCTTTCTAACGTCAAGTTTGTCCAGGAGAAGAAGCTGCTCAACACCTACTTTGAAGAGATTTCCAAGGACACTGGCCGCTTTTGCTACGGCTACGACGAGACCCTCAAGGCCATGGAGCTCGGTGCCTGTGAGACGATCATTGTGTACGAAAACCTCGAGCTTATTCGCTACACCCTTAAGGACAGCGAAGGCAACGAGTCGCTGGCGTTTGCCGACAAGGACTCGCCCAACAAGGACTTCCTGATTGCCAAGGACGGCTCGGAGCTGGAGATTGTCAAGGAGGAGCCGCTTGTTGAGTGGCTGGCCGAAAACTACCAGAGCTTCGGCGCCCACCTGGACTTTGTGACCGACCGGTCTGCTGAAGGCGCCCAGTTTGTCAAGGGTTTCGGTGGTATTGGCGCCATTCTGCGCTACACCGTCAACTTTGAGCAGCTGGTGGAAGACAGCGAAGACGAGTTCTACGACAGCGACTAGGATAAAATAAAAGTATGATAGAGTTATGTCTCAGTATTCATGAATTGCAAGGTTTTAATCCACAGTGGGCGCCGATTCCAGCAACGGCTCGATCTTGGAGATGCTGAAGGTCTTGCCTTTTTTTTTCTGCGGCTGCCGCGCCTGTTTCATCACCTTGGCGCCATTAGTATTAGGGAGGTTTTTGCCTTTGCCGGCTTTGTTGGCTGCTTTTGCTTTGTTGGCTGCTTTACCGGCCGGCTTCGCGCTTGCAGCCTTGCCATTTTCAGATTTAGCCTCAGATTTAGCCTCAGATTTAGCTTCAGCATCAGGCTCAGCAGACTTGGAGGCCTTGGATTTACCAGACTTGCCATTAGACTTGGCATTACCAGACTTGGTGTTACCAGGTTTAGCAACGGGTGTTTCGGCAGCCGAAGCTTTCTCGGGGCCAGCCTCGGGCTTTGCAGACTCCTTATCAGTATTCTTGGGAGCCGGGGCTCTTCCTTTGACAGTATTTCCAGTCTTGCCCTTCTTGGGCTTGGGTGTCGCCTTTACCGGTGCTTCTTCTTGCTTTTCCTTTTTCGGTTTGGGGGTGGGCTTTTGCTTTTTGCTGGGCCGCAGCTCGTCCAAAGCACTCACCATCTCGCGGCCGGGAATGACGGCGTCTGGCTGTCGAAGCATGACCTGGGCCATATTAACTGCACCAGAAGTAAGATAACGGCGATTAGGAGCGACTTTGTGGGACAGCAGCTCCTTGAGCTCGGCTCTCAGGCCGCGAGTATCCACAGCATTCTTCTTTTTGATTCCCACAAGCTCGTCGCGCTCGTCGTCGCTCAGCTCAATATCAAGATCCTTGGCCGCTTGCTCGACCCACGACTCCTTTTTGCCCTGGTGAGCGCCGTCGTTATTCGCGTCGGCGATTTTCTTGGCCAGCGACACGCGTTGCCGCAGTTTCTCAAGCACATTGTAGTCCACGTCCAAGCCCTGCAGAGACGAGCTGATGAGCTTGCGCAGCTTGTTCAGCGCCATGATTTCGTCGGCAGCACACAGCACAATGGAAACACCCTCGGCTCCGGCACGGGCAGTACGGCCCGAGCGGTGGATGTACATATCACCGGATCGAGGCAGGTGGTAGTGCACCACATGGTCGACCTGGGGCACATCAAGACCACGGGCTGCGACATCCGTGGCAATAAGCACACCATTGGGCGCCGCCTTGAACCGCTCAAGCGACCGCAGCCGCTGCTTTTGGATCATGTCGCTGTGCACGCCAAACGCATCGACACCGAGCTCTCGCAGCAGCGGGGTGAGCCGCTTGACCGCGAAAATGCTGTTGACGAACACGATAGTTTTGCCCGGGTAGAGGAGCAGAAAGTAGTAGAGGTAGAGGTCCTTTTCTTGGGCAGGACACTCGATCATGCCCTGGATAATGTTTGACGCAACCGCCTGTTTGGGGTCAACGTCCACGAACATGGCATTCTTCTTCATACTGAGTTTGGTCTCAAGCAGCTGGCGGATGTCTTGGGTACGGGGCCGTTTCTTGCCCTTGTTCAGATGAGCCCAAAGCTCGGGCTCAAACGTAGCACTAAAGACCATCGTTTGGCGGTTTGTGGCAACGCCGCGGCCTACCAAGTCCAGGATCTTGTCCAGATCCTCAAACGAGTTGCTCTGAACAAGTCGGTCGGCCTCATCCAGAACCAAGGTCGGGACCTCCTGGTAAGTCTTGAGCTGCTTCATGGGCATCTGGCCCAGCACCTCTGCGAGACGACCAGGCGTGCCCACAACTGCCACAGGGTTACTATCGAGCAGACGCAGCTGCTTTTGGATTGCCAGTCCGCCGGTGACGGCAACAACACCCGAGGTCTTACCCTTGTAGCACAGCTTGACTACGGCATTCAAGTGGTCTCTGATCTGATGCGCGAGCTCGCGAGTGGGGGCAATGATAATGCCTTTGACAGCTTTGGGGTTCTGTAAAAACGCATGGACAATCGGAAGACCGTATGCGAGTGTCTTACCACTACCAGTGGCGGCTTTACCGATGACATCCTTGCCATTGAGGGCTGGAGGAATACTTTCGATTTGGATTTTTGTGGGTTCCTTGAAGTTCAGTTTATCAAGGGCAGTGAGAATTGCCGGATCCAGTGTTGGCCATTCGCCAAGTTGAGTGATCTGCTTTTCATTGAGGCTTTGCAGGGCCGAGTAGTCCACCTGCTCGATTTCCTCTTGAGGTTTGTCTTCAGCGACGGCATCGACATCCTCCTCATCTTCAAGGTCATCTGCATCGCCGAAATCATAGAAATCCTCGGTACCAGCGGCTTTCACGTCCGACTTTTCCGACTTTTTCAGGGATTTTTCAGACGCTTGTTCAGCCGCTTCATCGACCAAAAAATTTAATGCACCATCGGTAACATCAACACCAACGCCGTCGATTTCCTCGAGACCATAAAAAAAGCCATCATCGCCACCCAACTCCTCGAGATCGTCGTCGACTTTTTTCCACGCAAGCTCGTTGGCGCTTTTAACCGCCCGGTTCTTCGTTTTCTGTCTTGACGTCATGTCGAAGATTACCAAGTCTGCGGCCGAGTGGAGGGCGATCTTGACCCCGGCTCAATTCCAAGTCTTGCGAGGAAAAGGTACTGAGCGGCCAGGAACTGGCGCCTACAACAAATTTTCGGAGCAAGGAACCTACAATTGTGCTGGTTGCGGCAACCCGTTGTACAAATCGGATACGAAGTTTGACTCGGGCTGCGGCTGGCCGGCGTTCTTCAAAGCAATCCCGGGAGCAATCAATCTGCACAAGGATTCGACCATGGGCATGATGCGCACGGAAATGACCTGTGCCAAGTGCGATGGCCATCTAGGCCACGTGTTCTACGATGAGGGGTTCAAGAACCCTACAAACGAACGCCATTGCGTCAACTCTGTGTCGCTGAAGTTCGACAAGAACTAAGACTCTTAGCATCATATCATCTCTCTTTCAATACACACTCTCATTAAACACTCTTTCACTACACTAGAGCTATTTACTAGGTCAGTTTCAGGTCAATGGCACGATTGCAGTGTAAATGGCCTATGAAAACAATTGTACTATAGCAACCTGAGAAAGGAAACCCTAGCAACCTAAGAAAGGATCTTCTCCGGGAAATCCTCGCGGGGAATGACCTCGATCGAGTATCCATCGGGATCCTTGATGAAACCAATGAACTTCATCTTGCCCTCTGTGCGGCGTTTTTGAATGGTCACGCCCTCCTGTTCAAACTTCTCCATGGCCTTGTCGACGTTATCAACAGAAATGCAGATATGTCCGAAACCCTGGGGCTTGTCATTGCCATTGTGATAGTGGAAATCGGGCTCTTTCTCGGTGCCCCAGTTCCAGGTCAGTTCAACAATGCCCTCGCGGTCCTGGCGGGGGATATCGTCGTGATCAAACGACAAAAAATAGAGCGTGAACTTGGCATTCTCATGGTTGCTCTCGGCAATCAGCTTCATGCCCAGCTTGTTGATGTAGAAATCAAGCGACTGGTCCTTGTCTTTAACCCGCAGCATCGTGTGGTTGAACCGGGTGGACACGCCGGTATTGGCGATCAGCTCGATCCAGTATCCATCGGGATCCAAAACAAACGCCAGGTTCTTCTGGCGGCCCTCGGAAAGCTTCTTTTGGAACTTGACGCCGTCGGCCTCGAGCTGCGCGCAGGTGCCCTCGAGATCGTCGAGCGAAAAGCAAATGTGGCCGAATCCCCGGTGAGGATCAGCATTGCCATTGTTGGCGTGGAAAGTTTCCGGAGTAGCGTCATGGTTATGGCACAGCTCAAGAAGACCCTCCCGCTGGTACCAGGGCTTGTTTGCGTTGAGCGAGCCCGGCTTGTCAAAGGCCAAAAAGTAGTTTGTGAAGCCAAGCTCGGGCACCGGCAGCTTGGTGACTTCAGTCATGCCAAAATACTTTTCGTAAAAGTCCAGCGACCGCTTAGGGTCGGCAATTCGCAGCATTGTATGGTTCATCTTCGGTGTGGACGTCATTGCGGTGGGGGTGGTTGTAGCAGGAGATCCAGTGGATAAGTGTCGTTGTAGGCGGGCTAATCGCTGCATAAATATACTGACTCAAGCGCAATGCATATTCATGGGGTGCGGCTGACAGGCTCACCGCTCGATCTTGCTGACAGGGATTGCGGGCCGGCAGCGATTGCAATGATCTTGTGCAGTGCGGCTATATCCAAAGTGCTTGCACAGCCATTGGGACTGGACCCGAAGATCTTGGCGGTAGTTTTGCTTTCGCAACAAGGTACTGTGTTCCAAAGCGAGGAGTCGCCGCTGCTGCCGCTGGATCCAAAGTTCCCTACCACCCGCAAGCTAGAAACTAAAGTATTAGCTCTTTTGGCCGCCGAAGCAGATCTTGCTGGTAAAGAGTGGGTTGGCATCACGCTAGACGAATTCAAGCTGTGCGTTGCCTCTATAGGCAAACTGATTCTGCTTGTGGTATCTACACCAGACGAGGGCTGGGGTCTTCTTTCCGAGATGACGTTGGAGGTGCGAAAGGCCCTCAGCGGCATTGAGCATTACGACTATACCGAGTAAACGAGTAGCTACCACGACTATACAAAGTAGCCGAGTAGCATGTAGTATTTAACAGCCAAAGAGTTGAGCACTAAGAGTTTCAAATTATAGGACAGCTACTGGACTAGGACAGCCGCTGGACAGCCAGCTACCATATGGGCGTGTGCAATGGCGCATTGCTGGCCTCGTTGGAATCGGCAAACGGGTTGTCGTCATCGGAAACAGGCTCGGGCGACCGCCGAGGCGACGCAGGCACAGAAGGCCGAGACGCTGCGCGAGGCCGCGACGGCATTGGCGGCGGGGTTTCCTCGCGCGACGAGCTGCGGGCCCGCTCTCGGCTGACGTCCCGGCTAGGTCCTCTGCTGGTGCGTTCCGGGGCCCGTCGCAATGGTCGCACAGGATCATCAACGACATCGTCGTGGCGCTGAGCAGGCGCTCTGCCGTTTAACACATCGTCATAGGCCTGGATCGCGGCCACTAGCTCCTCGTTTGCCCGCAGCAGCTGCTCCAAAAACTCAACCACCTCGGGGCTGTCGTCGGTGACAAGCTGGATCACGCGGTGTCGCACCTCCTTGGCCTGCTTGTAGTAGCCGCGGGCCTCTCGCGACGCCCGCACGTTGCCGTCCTTGAGAATCAGCGAGTTGGACAGCCGGGTTGCAACCGAATGGGCCAGCGAGACGGTGGCAGTAAGCGATTTGCCCCGCAAGTTGATGGGCGACGGCGAGCGGCTGGGCGAGCGGGTCCGCGACTGCGACGGCGACTCAAACTCGCCCGGGTGCTCGTCCAAGTGGCTATCGCGGTCGGCAAACCGGCCATTGTCGCGGCTGCGGCCCCGGTAGTGGCTGTCGCCGCGGGGAGCATGCTGCGACGCCGAGGTGGCTTTCGGGGCCGGAGAGAACTGCGACAGAGTGCTGTCGCGGTCCTGCCAGATCACCAGCAGCCGCTGGGCCCGCTTTTGGATCCGTCGCTCGCCGGACCGGCTCAGCGTCTGGATGTAGTCGCCCAATCCCGTATCGGCGACCATCGGGCCCATTTTCTTGCCGCCATTGTCGACAATCATTTCCACCAGCGCCAGAGCCCGCGCCTTTTGCTGGGTGTTGCCGTACTTGAGCCGTTTGCGGAGGGCTCTCCCCGCTTCGGCAGTGCCTGCCTGCGGCCGGATCTGCACGAGCTCAATTAGCTCCAGAAGGTCTGCAGCATCGTTGTCGCCGCCATTGTGCGCCGTCATGCGCTCAATGGCCGAGCTGATCGCCGTATAGGGTTTGTTTCCGCTCAAGAGACCCATTTTGGTTGGAGAGAGCAGAAGGTGGTGCAGCTGACGAAATCAGGCCTGATCTGCAGCTCGGGCGCATGCTGGCCGATAAAATGACTTTGGCAGCACAACTTTGGGTACTTGAAAACGTTATCTCACCTCAATTTTACTTGGATACGTCGCTACCAGCATGAATCCTCTCTCTAGCTATACTTTGGTGGTAAGGACCCACCAGCCATCTTTGCATAATCGCCTGCAGCTTACTCACTTTGTAGACGGCACTTGTAATGGTGGCATATCATCACAGCATGGTTTTCCCCAGTAATCAAACGTAGCTTCCCAACCCTGCCTGGGGGTGGCCACCTATAGCCGATAGCCGCTATTTCGGCACTTGTAGATTTTTATCAAGTAGTATGAAGTTGTATATTAGCCGTCACCTTGCCATTATATCTGGGGTTAACTAATTGTCTCTACGGAACCAGCACCGAGCCCTAGGCAGTCCACCTGTGGCCAAACGTACAAGGCCCCGGGGAGTCAGCCGGGCTCGAAACCAGCTTTCTTTTTGTCCACAACGCCATGGCCCTTCTTTCGCAACTAGAGCCCCTGGTCAAGAAGCCGCTGTTTCTGGCCGTCAAGACAACCTGCCCGTTCTGCATCAATGCCCTGAAACTCGCCCAAAAGCACAAGGTGCCTGCCGAGGTTGTCAAGGTCGATGTCGTCAAGAACGGCACCGAGATCCAAAAGAACCTGTTTGAAAACACTGGCCAGCGCACGGTGCCGTTTGTTTACAGCAAGGGCCGCTTCATTGGTGGCTTCACCGAGCTCGCCAAGGAGCCCGAGTCCTTCTGGAAGGGGCTGCAGTAGCCGCCTCCACTTCCCATGAGTTTGGCCTCGCAACCTCTCCAGGTATATTGTCCCGGGCCTGCCTTTTTACATTGGACCGCTTGCAACGGCTTCTATAGATAGATATAACGCCACTTCTTTATTATGCCGAGGTTGTCACTGACGCATTGCTGGTATGCATTGCTGGTATGCGCTACTGATCTTGTCATCTGATGGCTGCGTCCATACGATCGGCCAGGAAGAATGTTCGTAGATGACATGCATATATCCCGCAGCACAGGCATTTCTCGACTACCACAACTACAGCGTCCATCAAGGGTACATGGGGCAGCTGCAACTAGATTAAAATAGATTAAAATACTAATCTACAGCAAAGAACCTTGATCTTGTCAACAGCAATCAAGATAAAATCACGCTACTGTCTTGTTCAGATGCCAATGTTGTCATGCAGATGGCAGGGCCATCAGTCCCAAACAGGAAAGAGAAGGCTGGAGTTAGGGTAAGGACCAACGGCATCACCACGTCCATGCACGATCCGTGCACGGACGTTACAACATTTGTTTCACCAGCTGGGGCGTAAAACCTTATTTGCTTCCGCGGTGTGGGACATACTAAACTCTCCAGATAAATCCCCTCGAGTCGCGAGACATTTAAAATGCCCTCGACGACTCCAAATCACCTTCTCTGAACAAGACCTAGGCGGGGAGGGTAAGGTCCCATGATTCGGGCTGCATATGCTCGAATAAACCCGCCATTTCTGCCCACGTATAAATAGAGAATCTTCTCACGCTAACAGATTCTCAAGGCACGAGCACTTCTCACTCTCACTCTTTCCCACTTCGTTCTCTCTTTTCAAATGAAGTCCTCCTTTGCCCTCGCAGCTCTCTCTCTGCTGCTAGCCCCTGCTTCGGCTCTAGTCGTCACTAAGACTATCTACGAAGGTGTCTGTCCAGCACCCACCTTGTCCAGCAACACACACGCAATTGTGGACTCGTCGGCTGCTCCCATTCCTCCGGCGTCGTCTGGTCTTGTTCAGACCGAGTCTACTACTTCCTCGGTCTCTTCCAAGACAATGTCACCGTCTGGTACCAAGGAAGCTGCGGAGAGGAGCAGCACGCTTGGCACTTCTAGCCAGGCAGCTACTACCGAGACCTCGCCCGAGGCCCACCCTTGCACTGTTTGCAAAACTTCGACGTATCTGTCTACCTTTGTCACTGTCAAAGGCTCGAGCACACAATTGGCAACCACCACTGTTAAAGTGACCGAGAGCCCTTCGCCCGAGACTTCAAGTGCAGCGGTGACCTCTCATACTGTGGGTGCTCCTGTTGTTTCCGCGGGGTCGTCGGGAGTGTTCACAAACTCCACCTTGCCGTCAACATCGAGTCTTGCACCTGTTGTGACCTCGAGCCATGCACCTGTTGTGACCTCGAGCGAAGTGCCATCTAGATCCTCGGCCGGTGTCTCCAACTCATCTAGTGCCGTCTCGACCTCGGCCAGTGTGGTTTACAGCTCGATTCTGAGCAGCGGTAGCGCGTCCGTGGCTAGCTACGGAGCTTCCGTTGCCAGCCCCATCGCTTCCTCTGCCAGCTCTGACTCCTCTCCCACCAGCTCCAGCGCTTCTGCCGCCACTTCTGGCAGCGAGAGCTCCGCCAGCGCTTCCGGCG
Source organism: Wickerhamiella sergipiensis (assembly GCA_030563925.1). Lineage (NCBI taxonomy): Eukaryota > Fungi > Ascomycota > Dipodascomycetes > Dipodascales > Trichomonascaceae > Wickerhamiella > Wickerhamiella sergipiensis. The sequence goes on from JAJMKN010000015.1 coordinate 46,398, forward strand.
CTAGCTCTGTATCAAGCGCAGCTGGATCTGGCCGCGTTGCCCCGGAGGCAGTCGTTCCTTCCTCTGCAGGCGAATCGAGCCTGGTCTCTTCGATCTCGCCCTCGAGCCTTGTCGAGTCCGTGAGCGCGGTACCTTCCGTCGTTCCTAGTGCCTCGACCACTGGAGCTCCCGGTGTGGGAGCCGTTCCTGCTTCGCCCGAATCCTCAACTGAGTCGCCTTCAAGCACTTCAACTGGTGCTTCTAGCACAACCTCGAGCGAGTCGAGCTCGTCACCTGTGACTTCCAGCTCGGAATCCACTTTGAGCTCGACTACAAGCTCTGAGACGCCTTCCAGCACCACCTCGAGCACCATCAGTTTGACCACCAGCAGCTCGAGTACCACCAGCAGCTCAAGCTCGTCGACTACCCCGGAGGTCACTACTTCCTCGGAGACAACCACCTCGAGCACTACCTCGGAGACCCCTTCGTCTACCACCACCAGCAGCAGCTCAAGCACCACCACCAGTACGACGACGAGCGCGTCGGCCACGCCGACCCTGTCGGGCCTCGCGAAGGAGGTTGTCGACTACCACAATCAGGTCCGCGCGTTGCACCAAGTCGGTCCCATGGTTTGGAACCAGACGATTGCCGACTTTGCCACTCAGTACTTGGATGAACAGTTGCCAAGCTGCAATTTCGCTCACTCTGGCGGTCCCTACGGTGAGAACCTTGCTCTTGGATACTCCACAGCCACGGCAGGCATGCAGGCCTGGTATGATGAAAACAAGGACTACGACTACGCTGCCGGCCAATTCGGCGAGAGCACGGGTCACTTCACCCAAATGGTTTGGAAAGGCTCGACATCGGTGGGTTGCTCGTTTCAGAGTTGCCCTGATGGCGCTCCTTACCTGGTTTGCGAGTATTGGCCCCGAGGCAACGTCATTGGCTGGTTCGTCGACAACGTTTTCCCCGAAAACTAAGACCAAGCTAAATAATTATTTTTATCGTTTGTATTGAATATTATCATGAAAAAGAAGAGAGGTTGGTGCTCCTTAACCCATGAGCGATCCAGGAGCACCACGTTCTTTTCTATTTATAATTATTATCTAGTTGCACTACCCAGTGGCTGGGACGCAGCTTCAGAAGCTAGTAAAGCACGGGCGCAGCATAAAGGGCCCGCTTGAGGTTGTGAGCTTAAAACTTTGGCAAAACATGCCCAACAGCTGCTGGCGAACCCCCGGGTGCCCAAAATAAATACGAAAATTCAAAAAGGTGGACCAAGAGTTTATCAATAGATCCGGTGGAAAGTATTATTTTAACACCTACAGTCTCAGCGGCTATAGACCCACCCAGGGTAAGGCCCAGCCGCTTTTCCGCATATCAACCCAAACACTAATTAGACTACTATATAGAGTGAAAAACAAGTATTATAAGCTAATTCCAATCGATAATATACGAAAAAGCTATGCCAAAGATGTAGAAAGACGATCAGGCTGTCATCGACTAGATTTGAAAGGGGGACCACCAATAGCTCGCCACTCAGCCCATGCATGGTCCGTGCATGATGCGGCTAGAGAACCGACCCACCCCCAAGAATATATAAACCCCCAGCGATGAGCAGCAATCCTCACAATGATTCTTGCGAATCTCATTCTGGCTGCGATCCCTCTTGTATCTGCTCAGGATATTTGGTCCGACGAACCAAAGTACTCCAATACTTCCTCGTCTCTGCCGCCTGCTGCTGCATCACCTTCCACCTCTAATAATGGTGCAGTCTCGGAGGCGCCCTCATTGGTAGCAACCACCACCTTGATTGTGGATCAATATACCACTGTATGTGAGTCGCCGACCACCTTCGTCGAAGGTACGGTTACCTACACTGCTAGCGGTCACACAACTATCACTGTCACCAATTGTCCCTGCACCGTGTCTACCACTGGAGAGACCCCTACATCGACACTTTCTTCTGCTGGGGCTGCCTCCTCAACTACTGTTCTTTCCCAAGAAGCCACTGCTACGTCCGGCTTGCCCTCGTCGGCCACCGCCCCGTACTTGTCTGGGGTTGTCTCTGAGTCCTCGCACATCTCTGCCGTCGCTGTGGCTAGCGCGTCTTCTGCCGAAGACTCTTCTGTGCTCTCTTCTGTTGTCTCATCTGAGCCTGCTTCGGCAGCCCTTAGTGCTCCCGTGTCCGCGTCGGGCTCTGCGTCTGCAGAGAGCGCTTCGGCACCTGAGTCTGCATCTGCTCCTGTATCTGCTTCCGTTTCTACTAGCGAGCGTTCTTCGACGGCATCTGGTTCCGCTGGCTCTGCATCTGCCGCTGTGTCCGAGTCTGTTGCCAGCTCTGCATCTGATGTTGTATCCGAGTCTGCTGCCGGCTCCGCGTCCCCACCCGCTACCGCTTCTGTTTCTGCTCTTGAGTCTGGCTCTGCGGCTGCTTCTGCCTCCGATTCTACTGCTACTTCGGGTTCAGAATCGGCCACTGTCTCAAGCTCTGCTGCTTCTGATGCTGCGGCTACTTCCCAGTCTGTGGCCTCTGGTTCCAGCCTTGCACCTGGTTCTAGCTCTGGCTCTACTGCAAGCACCGGCTCTGTCTCCCTTGCCGTCTCAGCTCCTGTCCTCTCTGGCTCTGGCTCCTCTGCGGACGGCTCTGCCTCCGGATCTACCCCTAGCTCTGCAGCGGCCTCTGGCTCTGCAGCTGCCTCTGGCTCTGCAACTGTCTCTGGCTCTGCAGCTGTCTCTGGCTCTGCAGCTATCTCTGTCTCTACTATTTCTTCTGACTCTGCAGCTGTCTCTGGCTCTGCAGCTGCCTCTGTCTCTGCTGTTTCTTCCGGTTCTGGCTCCTCTGCTGCAGGGTCCGCTGTTAGTTCCGCGACCGCGTTTGGTTCTGGTGCTGCATCTTTCGCACCCGGCTCGGCTTCAGTTTCTGGCGCTGGCATCAGCTCTGGTGCCAGTGCTGTTTCAGGATCCGGCTCCGCGGCCGCGTCTCATAACACTTCGTCTGTCGCCGACGCTGTAACCGAGAACACCGGGAGTGCCACCGTGACCAGCGTGGAAGTTGTTTCGGAATATACCACTGTCTGTGAGAGTCCCACTACTTTCACTGAGGGCACTCAGATCTACACTGCTACTGGCCACACTACTTTGACGGTCACCAACTGTCCTTGCACTCGCACGCATACAACAGTGGTACCAACTACATCTGAACTCACTAACGCCACGACCTCCTCTGAGGCTAGTCAAGTTGGCGAATCACCGTCGTCTACTCTGATCACCTCGACTAGTATTGTCAGTGCGTACACTACTGTCTGTGAGTCGCCAACTACGTTCGTGGAGGGAACTGTTACTTACACGGCAACTGGTCATACCACCATCACCGTTTCGAACTGCCCTTGCACGCGTACGTTCACTACGGAGACTCCTGTATCATCTGCTAACGTGGGAACTCCTGTGGTTATTACTGTCAACTCTGAGCCTGCCACTGTTACGCCAGTCGTCACACACGGTACTCCTGTTGTTGTGACTTCGGGTACCGAGGAGATCACTTCGACTCCGGCGGTTACAGTGACCCCTGTAGTTATCACTGCCAACTCTGAACCTGTCACTGTTACCCCTGCTGTCACTCATGGTATTCCTGTTGTTGTGACTTCTGGCACCGAGGAGATTACCTCCACCCCGGTGGTCACACTGACTCCTATTGTGAGCAAGGGTACTCCTGTAGTGGCAACTGTTGAGTCTTCGGTGACAACTTCCACTCCGCTGGTTGTGTTCACTCCTTACGAGATTGAAGGAACTCCTGTTGTTGTTACCAGCGGCAGCATCGTTAGTACCAGCACTCCCAAGGTTGTCGTGACTCCTTCGTCTGGTGAGACTGTGTCGAAAGCTACTCCTAACACATTCACAACCGTTGTGAGCAGCTATGAGACGGTATGCACTGGCCCCACTACCTTTGTGGAAGGAACTCAGACTTACACTGCTTCGGGATCTACTACCATCACTGTGTCGAACTGCCCCTGCACCCGCACTCAGGTTCAGACCACAGCTGCATCGACCCCGTCAAGCCAGGCTGAGACCACTACTAGTGCCGTGCCAACGACCTACACTGCTGTTGTTAGCAGCTACACCACTGTCTGCTCCGAGCCTACCACCTTTACTGAAGGTACTGTGACTTACACTGCTACTGGCCCTACCACCTTGACTGTGAGCAACTGCCCATGCACCCGCACTTTTGTTACTACTTCTGGGCCCGCTACAGTTGTGATCCCCGAAACAACGGTGCAGCCCACCACTGTTCCGGCCACTACCATTGCTGAGACTACCATCTCTGCTTCCACTCATTCCGAGACCGTCGTCCCTGAGACTACGGTCTCTGGAACCACTGTGCCTAGCGAAACCACAGTGCCCGGCACTGTTGTGCCTGCTACTACTTTGCCTGCCAGCACAGTGCCTGAGAGTGTTATCAGTGCTACCACTGTTCCTGAGACTGTTGTGCCCGGTACCACAATTGCCGAGACCACATCTGTTGAGACGACTGCACCTGCTGTTGTCAATTCTGCTGTTGTCACTTCTGCTGTTGTTGTCTCGACTGCTCCCGAAACTGTGGTGCCGGAGACAACTATCCCTGGTACTACCGAGAGCGAGTCGGTTGTTCCTGCTACTACTAAACCTGCGACCACAGTTGCCGAGACCGTTGTTCCTGAGAGTACAGTTGCTGCGTCTACCGTCGCTGAGACGACCATCCCTGCTACGACTGTCCCTGGCACCACTATCCCCGGCGAGACCACTGCCCCGGCTACTACGATTGCAGAGACCATTGTACCTGGTACGAATGTGCCCGAGACTGTTCCTGCATCTACTGCTCCGGCCACGACCGTTGCCGAGACTGTGGTTTCTGAAACAACCATCCCGGCCACAACTATCCCAGAAACAGTTCAGCCCGAGACCACGCTCCCAGCTTCTACTGTCTCCGTGACTATTGCATCGACTTTGTCGATTGCCACTATCTCTTGGCCTGCTGAGACCCCTTCGGTTGTTACCAGCGTTGTCAGTTCTTATGTGACTACTTGCCCTGAGGCCACTACATTTACCGAGGGCACCCAAACCTACTCCGCCAGCAGCGGTGAAGTTGTTACCGTCTCTAACTGCCCCTGCACCAGAACTTCCACAGTTTCTCCTACCCAAGAGATTCCGTCTCAGAGTTCTGCACCCCCCGCAGTTTCAGCGTTGCCAAGTGGATCGAGTGCGTTAGTCTCCGAGGCGCCTAACCCTACCGCCATCGTTCCTGCGAATGGTGCAACCTCGCGCAGTTTCAGTACGGCACTGGTTGCTATTGCCGCACTTTTTATTCTTGCTTGAGCCGTTTATCTATAGTTTACATTAGCGCTTCATAAATTGTACTAGTTATACTTTATTTCTCCTTTTTAGCAATTGCTAACCTCTATTTCCCGAGATAGGACCCTAAATTCCAGACAATAAATAAATAACTATATAGGTACCACCCTCTAAGAATTGCATCGGGGCCGCGGCTTTTTTCGTGAATAATTGCGTCAAGCACCGCTCCGGTGCGGCATCGTCGATATGCAGCGAATCGACAGTGCAATACATATTATGTACGATGACGCAGAGCACCATCGTAGCCGTGGGGTATATATAGAGTTTTTACGCCGGCAAGCACAGTTAAGACGATAAAATTCCATCGGTAAAATCGTGAGGACGGTGATCGCAAACACATTCACCGTGGTTATTTGTATAAGATCCGCAAGTCATTCAACGTGCCGATCTCGTCATTGAACAATGACTATTGGGTGAGCCTGGTAAGGAGTAATGTCAGAGGGCCTAACCCTATTAACGGCCGTATGGCCTCGACAAGTGAAACATTGTAGCGGAACTCCTGCGCGTGTTTCAAAAAAACCATAGAGGAGGTACTGGATTTTACCGGTTAATTGGGCGCTGTAGTTGGCCTGTTTAGATGGGCATATCTTCGCATGCTCGCTAATTTTACTCGCCGCTGTTGAGCCAATATGCGCACTAATCGACGAGGAGCGGGCTTCGATGACATACGAGATCAACGTTGATGCATGCTATTGAGACACATGCCCACAACATACAATAGCTATATTCGCTTGCAAAATCTGACCTTCGGAGAAATTTATCCGGGCGAAATGTACCCCATTGCACCCAATTTTGCTGCAATATCCTCGAGGGAAGGTCATTTTGCTATTTCAGAGTGGTGATCGCACGGCACGATCATGCACCCTTACCACTGCATCACTGCATCAGTGGTGCAATATGCATGCCAGACAAAGCACGGGGTAGATACCCAAAAACACTATATAAAGGGCATCGTGGAGACGGTTCTATACAGCAACTGTCTACTACCCTCACCACCTGCTTTAATGAAGTACGCCTCTTCTCTCTTCGTCCTGTCCTTTGCGACTACTGTCCTCGGTACTCCTGTTCCCCGGGATTCGCCTGGTTTTCTGAGAATTCCCATCGAACAGCGCCCTACCAACAGCTCTAACATTCTGCTGACCACTGGAAAGGTTAAGGCCACTGTGCCTCTGCCCCTTGATAACCAGCAGGTGCAGTATGTTGCCTCTTTCACTGTCGGTACGCCCGGCCAAAAGTCGGAGGCCGCTTTGGACACCGGTTCCTCGGACCTGTGGATCTATGGTAGCGACAGCGGTGCTGCCCAACCCCTTTTTGATACTTCTAAGTCCAGCACTTACAAGTATCTGAGCAATGACTTCAAGATTGACTACGTCAAGGGCTCGGCCACTGGAGACTGGGTTACTGACACTCTTACTGTTGCTGGTGCTGCAGTCACCAACCAACAGTTTGCTGTGTCTCACGAGGCTGTGGACACTGCCACTGTGGGTGTGTTCGGTATTGCGCTTCAGGCAACTGAGTCGACCACCAACAAGTACGCCAACTTCCCTCAGAACCTGAAGAACCAAGGCTACATCAGCCATGTTGCCTACTCGCTCTACTTGGAGGAGCCTACTTCCTCCACTGGTTCTATTCTGTTTGGTGGTGTCGATACCGCCAAGTACACTGGCAAACTGCAGAAGTTCTCGTTCACCTCTAGCAACGCCTTCTTCGCCAACTTCCAGGTTGCGGGCTACACCACTAGCGGTGTCCTCGACTCGGGCACTACTTTCACCTATCTGCCTTCGGTCATTGTCAACAAGATTGTTTCCCAGTACAAGCTGCAGGAGACCAGCGACGGCTACTACTACACTACCAGCAAGCCCACTGGATCTGGTCTCACTTACACTTTCGGCAGCACCAACATTGTTGTTCCTATCTCGGACCTGTTCCTCTATGACGAGGAGGATGGTCTGTACATTCTCACTATCTTCTCCAACTCGCAGTCTCAGGGTATCAACTTGCTCGGTGACTCCTTCCTGCGTTCTGCCTACGTTGTTTACGATCTTGAGAACCTGCAGGGTGCCATCGCTCAGGCCAAGTACACCACAACCTCCAACATTGTTCCTATCACTAGCACTATTCCTGGTGCTACCAATTAATTATTTTAGTTTTTTGATTAAACATTTCGTATTGGAGTTTCATATTAGCGTTTTCACGGTCATCTCCGAGGGTGTTAGGGCAAAATTCGGAAAGTCCCTATAGGGGTATTAGGAGATACTGCAAATATACTTGTGTTCGGGTGCCAATAGAGGCTGACAATCTTGACCGTCTCAAATGCATAGCATATGTGGTTACAAAATTGCGAAGATGCTTGTTTTACATAGGATGTTTGCGTGTGACCGGAGAATGCCTTATCGGTGTCTTATCGTGACTAACGACTGCATACTTCGCATCACCTATTAAGGCTGGGTAATCAGACGCCGAATAAACACCCGCAATCGACCATACAATATGCTCGAACTAACTAGAGAAGCTTCGATGGGAAGCATGGGAATTGAAGTGCACCGAGAAATTCCTGTTATCGACCTTAGCAATTACGAGGAGAGGCGAGATTCCATTGCAAATGAACTTTGGGAAGCAGCATCAACTATAGGATTTTTCCAGGTCAAGGGACATGGTATTGACCCGACAGTCATCGATCGCGCATTCGCCAATTCAAAGCGATTCTTCGATTTGCCCAGCCAGACTAAGGAGAGCCTGAAACTCGCCAGAAATGCGGGTTACGAATGCCGTTCTCAAATCCGACCATCTACCGGCTCCAAAGATCAGAAAGAGTCTTATCAAGTCACAATTCCTCGTATGAGTGGGCTCTGGCCCGGTGAGAGCGACTTGCCTGGTTTCAAACGTGAAACAGAAGAGTTTGAGGGTATGTGCTGGGCTCTAGGGATGAGAATCTTATCCTGTTTGGCGAGCAAACTCGGTTTTGACGACGAGTTTTTTACAAGGGCACATGAGCCCAAAAGCAATGCGTACCAAAGTACGCTTCGCATGATTCACTATTTTGCGTTGGGCCCATCCGAGGTGGGCCGGTCTCTATGGAGGGCTGGAGCCCATACCGACTTTGATGCCTTGACACTACTGTTTCAGCGGAACGGCCAAGGTGGCCTTCAGGTATGCCCCGGAAAAGATATTGCAGAACAGTCATGGACTAGTGTTCCAGCCAGTGACTCTGTTATTACATGCAATATTGGCGATATGCTCATGCGCTGGAGTGACGATAAGCTCAAGTCGAACTTTCACCGGGTGCGAAACCCAACTGCGGGCGAGTCTCTAGACTCTCGCTACTCGATTGCCTTTTTCTGTCAAGCCAACGAAGATGCGCTCATTGAGACACCTCAGGGCAAGTATCCTCCGATTTCTGCGGCAGACTACTTGCAGCAACGAATCCAGGCCAACTTCTCAGGCAAGTACTGAGCGAACTATCAAACTATCTTGATTGTCAGTGGACGCTGAAGCAGCTGATGTTGATTGTTGAAAAGAGTGAAATCTATGTCTAAGAGTGATGCTGCGAGGACAGATTAATGAAAGTGAAGAGTCAGGTTCCCCAAAAATCAAATGGCGCAATAATATTTTTTGAGTTTAAGCCGCCGAGCCGGATCCGCCGCTACCAAGAACACCTCTTAGCAAACTGGAGCCTTCGCCGATAAGACCCTGAACGATGGAAAACAGCGGAGAAAGAGTGGTGCCCAAAGGTAAGCTCTCAACGATGCCACCAATCACCGATACAACCTGGTTCAGGGCCCGGGCAACCTCACCGATAATATCAGTTCCACCGCTCGAAGAATCCAGCTTGGAGAAATCGGGATGACTGACAAGACCGACAATACCGGTAACAACCGATGTAGCGCTCTCTGCGACACGAGCAATTTGGGGAGCAGTCAGACACGAGACCTTGACCATCTTGTCGACCACATTGCTGCTCAGGTCGACCGCCTGACCCACCTGGTCGGCCAAACCTGCTTCAGGCACAACGGCAGACAGTCCGCTGGTGAGGGTTTGCACGAGGTTGGTCAACGAGTCTAGCGAGCCCACAATGTCGTCAACAACAGGAGTGGTGGTGTTGCAGACCGAGCTGATCTCGACGCTCAGCGAAGGGAATTTGAGCGAGGACAGATCAAGGCCAAAGGCACGGCCTTCGACGGCCGGTGCAGGAGCAGCAAGGGCGGTGCAGAGGATAGCAGGAAGGGTATAAGCAAACTTCATCGGAGATTGGAGATAACAATTGGGTAGACCCTGCCGGATTTATATACAAAAATCTACCGAGGAACTTGGTATTACATTCCGCGCTGCAGACTGCATATCTGTGCCTGATATCCGACTGCATGAACTTTGATTTGAGACTGATTTCCCAAGCGGAAAATATCAATTTGGGACGATTCCGTCTCTGGATTCGGCTGCTGCGCTTGGATTTTAAGTGTCTACTGCAATAATTGCCAACTGCCGTTTGTTTCTGCTGTTGCTGCGGAGCTCCAAGCCTTGGAGACCTAGTGATGCAGGAGGTAACGATAGCGGGCGGTGCTCTGGAATCTAACCTAACAGAATAGATTATGTGGTGCGACAGAAGGGTTTTCACACTGTGAGAAATTAAACTTATGGTAGCGAATGCTTTGCCGCATGCTATTGTTTATGTTCCCGGCTGTAATAGGAAAAATCTAAGCTAGCTGTTCATACGGATTTTCTTCTGTCTTATGGCCACGACTTGACAGGGGCTGAAACGACCCCAGATGACTCCGGAGAAGGCATTCATTATACTCGTTTTATTCTGCCAAGTATTTTACGCTGAATATTTTATGCTGAATAGTGTATTTCAACAATAGAGACGACAAAATAAACAAGCGCGAGAGGATCTAAGCGGGCGATCATTTCCCCTGGCAGCAGCTGCACCAGGGTTCATTTAATCGAAAGCATCGTGTGCCCTACCCTGGCGGCATTGAAAGATCTGGGGTAATCAGCCGATATCGGCCCATTTTTCAGGGTCATTTGATCTGAGTTTAAAGAAATCTCTAAAACGTCGTAGCATAGAGTAAGCTGCTGTTTGTAAATGTGGCTATTTCCTTTGGATTTGAGAACACTTTTGAAATTGTCGAACACGTGAGGATCACCCTCCCCTAGTTTGTCCCCCGCCAAGAGCCGGCGATTTTTCACCCTGACTCATGCTGCGAACCACACTGCGGTCGACATTGGCTCGTTCTTACAGCACTCAGCTGAAGACTCTTTCAATTTGCCTTATTCCCGGTGACGGTATTGGCCGGGAGGTCATCCCCGCCGGCCGGGCCATTCTGGAGGCACTTCCCAAGGAGGACGGTCTTGCTTTTCAGTTTTACGAGGCCCCTGCCGGTTTCGAGCACTTTAAGAAGACTGGCACTGCTCTGCCCGAGGAGACTGTGCAGTTGCTTCAGCGGGACTGCGACGGTGCCCTTTTCGGTGCTGTTTCGTCGCCCACCAACAAGGTGGAGGGCTACTCGTCGCCGATCGTTGCCCTGCGCAAGCGCATGGGTCTGTACGCCAACGTGCGTCCCGTCAAGAGCGTTCTGCCTGCCGACAAGACCACCGATATGGTGATTGTGCGTGAGAACACCGAGGACTTGTACGTCAAGGAGGAGCGCACCTACACCGACGCCGACGGCTTCAAGGTGGCCGAGGCGATCAAGCGCATTTCCGAGGGTGCTACTCAGCGCATTGGCCTGATGGCGTTCCGCATTGCTCTGCAGCGCCATGCTCTGCGGCTGCTGGACCCGTCTGTGTCGCACCACGACAGCCAGGCCAATGCGATCGTGACCTCGATCCACAAGTCCAACGTGCTGTCGCAGAGCGACGGCCTGTTCCGTGAGACCATTCGCCAGGTGTACCAGAAGCTGCAGTCTGAGGCCCCCGAGTACAGCAAGGTCGATCTGCAGGAGCAGATTGTGGACTCGATGGTCTACAAGATGTTCCGCAACCCCTCCGAGTTCGACGTTGTGGTTGCCCCGAACCTGTACGGTGATATTCTCAGCGACGGTGCTGCTGCTCTGGTTGGCTCGCTGGGTGTTGTTCCGTCGGCCAACGTTGGCGACGACTTTGTGATTGGCGAGCCCTGCCACGGCTCTGCTCCCGACATCGAGGGCCAGAACATTGCCAACCCCATTGCCACGATCCGCTCCACTGCTCTGATGCTGGAGTTCCTGGGCTACCCTGCTCCTGCTGCTCGTATCTACAAGGCTGTTGACGAGTCGCTTCTGTCGGGCAAGGTTACTCCCGATCTTGGCGGCTCTGCCACCACCACCGAGGTCACTCAGGACGTTATCTCGCGTTTGTAGGTTTTTAGAGATGTTAATCAGTAGTTCTGTTAGTCGCTAGTTTTGTGATGCCAGTTTGTACTGTTATATTTCTTGTATTCTGTTATATTTAGATGTTATGCTGTTCTGTACTACGATGTTCTACGCTATGCTGTTCTAAACATGCACGCGCTTAGTTCTGGGCTACATGCTCACAGACCCAGCTCAGCTCAAGCTGACTCTGCAATGTCGGATGGCGACGAAGACGTGAAAATCGTAGAATCGACTGAAAGCTCCTCTCAAGGCAAAAAATTATTGGAAGTGCAATGCCCAATTTGCCTGGATACGCCATCGATGCTGGTGGTCACACCATGTGGCCATATTTACTGCAATGAGTGTATATTTCATGCTCTCAGCAGCTCCATGCGAGCCACCAAAACCAAAGGAGAATGCTCGGTATGCAAAACGATAGTGAGATACGACAAGGTGCGGTATCTCGAGCTGAAGCTCCGACCGCCGCCATCTGCAGTTGCGATTGAGACTGAGAAAGCCGAAAAGACCTCGAAGAAATCAGCAACTAGGAAGCGCAAGCGAGCACCCACTGGAGAAACAACCCGCAAGCGAGCTGGGGAAAACACCAGTTCTAAGGAAGATGCAAAGGCTGAGGAAATTTACAAGGAAGAAAAGCCTGAAGAACACAAGCCACCGGCTGAGTCGCCGACCCGCAAAAAGACCGAAGGAAAGACCTGAGGAGCTAATTATTTATGCAGATTAAGTTATTTGAGACCAAACGGTCTACCTAGAACCCCCTGTTAGTGCTATCGCCGCTCAAAACAAGCGGCAAAGAAGCCAATTCCGCCGTCTTCCTTGGGAGCTACTCGCACACACGCTTCCGCGAGCTCGTCGCCATTGTCCATGCCCTCGAACTCGGTCGGGAAGCCTCTACGCGGCCAGTCGGGCAGCACACTGTCACGGGGCCGCAGCCGCCATTTCTGGGCGATCTCAGGCACCTCCAGCAGCCGCCGGACTACCCGCTCGTTTTCCTCGGCATGGATGGAGCATGTTGAGTAAACAACGGTTTGGGCATTGAACTTGAGAGCGTGGCTCACAATGATAAACTGGAACTCCGACAGCTTATCGAGCCGCTCACTGGTATGCTCGTTCTCGGTCTCAGTTTCAGTCTGCCCGTCGGAACCGACCCGTCCAAAGATGCCCGAGCCCGAGCAGGACGGGTCCACAACCAGGCCCTCGACGTCGTACTCGGCCGGGTTTGTGGTGGTGAAGTCCTGTATGTTGATGTTGATACGGTCGTCCAGACCCGCGATCGAGACCATTTTTTTAAGGGTGTTACCGCGCTTGGGGTCGCGCTCAAACGCCTGCACGCTCTTGGCGAACCCAGCCAGCTGGGTGGTTTTGTTTCCGGGCGCAGAGCAGGCATCGATATAGTCCTTGGTTTTGTCGGGATTCATGATGGTTACCGGGAAACAAGACGCCCGGTCCTGGATGATAAGTCCTCCGCTTTTGTACAATGGCAATTTGGCAATGGAAATAGACGGGTGCAGGCCATACAAACCAGGCACAAAGTCGTCCTTGTACCATGCCTTTTCATGGACCTTGAAAGTCTCTACGCGAGTAAGACCCATTAAAGTGAATGCCTTTTCAAGATCTGCCGGCTTGGCCTTGGCAGGATTGCAGCGCACCCAGCGGACCGGGGCACTGGCGATCTGGTCCTGCTGCAGGCCATGCTTAATTTTGTATTTGACAAACTCTGCATTCAGCCGAGTTTTGTGCCGTAAAATGGCGTCCTTTTCCTTGCATTTCGCACAGCTCAGCCGCCCGCCTTTGCTAAATAGCAGATCGTGGACCATAACAAGGGCAATTGGCATGGTAAGGCTTTTTTCCGTCTTGAGCATGCCCGAGACCTTGATCACATGCTGAAGCAACGTGCGATACTTCAACGTCTCGGAAACCATCGCATAAAGATGCTTGGCATGCGTCCCCGACTTTTTGCCGTAGATGCGGTTGCGAAGCGAGCCAGCACCCCCGTCCAAAAACTCGGCCGCTTCTCTATAGATCATCACGTAAGGGCCAGACGACCAGGGACGATATTTCAAGGCAGTTAAACTGAGCCTATGAAGCAGTAAATTATAAATATTTTAGACCTCGGACTTGTGCGTGTAGCCAGCATCAACACTAAAGCCCGCAAAGTCCTCTACGGCTAGAAGATCAAAGACGGCATCAATGGCCGAGGCCACGAGCTGCAGGCCCACGACTTTCCATTGTCCTGAGCCGCCGGAAAGATACCGGCCTTGGAAATGTACACTCAGAAGCAGGCACACGGCCATGGCTGTGGCCAGAGCGCGCCGCCGGGGCTGCCGAGGCGAAATAACCTTGTAGGCCAGCAAAAACATCCATGCCACGGTGGATAAATAATACAACATGCCGAGAAATCCATGCAGCTGGGGCTCGTCTCCTCGAGTAATGTACACGGAAAGAATCCCCACAATAGTTCTAAGACCTCCCGCAATCCAAATCAGCCGCGACTTGGTGATGGCATACCATAACACCACAGTAAGAACCTGCGGAAGAATGGCCACGGCATGCGCGATTTGGACCATCGGGCGAGCAGGGTAGACGGCCCCAAGCGTATCTGGAGACAGCGACAAAAAGCCGCTGAATAGAAGACCGTTCAAGTAGCCGGCAAGAATAAAACCCACCGCGACGGCAGGCGTCCATTTGGCGTCCAGCATGACTGGGACAACATGCCTTACGCGAGTATTATTTTTCAGGGTAGGGGCCTCCCCCACCCGGCCCACGACCCCAGACGTCCCCGGACGGTTGTCAGAGGTGGTTTTCAAGACGGAATAATTGGTCCCTCCCTTATTCCCAAGCGTTCATATTCCGTTGCGGTTGATTTTCTCTATCCTCGGTGTTGGCTCCTCACTCTCCGTAGTTCGGTGCTTCCAACTGTGAGGAATATCAAACTCGTGCGGTCGACTGGAGATATAGGCGATGGGAAACCCAAACGCGGTTTTAGGAATACACAACACAACCGGATCAGGGGCCGGGCTCGGCGATTTAGAGGCGCCGGCCTTGGATTGGCGTCTTTTCACGGCCGGCTTGATAGGCTTGACATAGTTTTCCGGCAGCCCGCGCTCTCTGCGTTTCATTTTATCATAGCGACTGAGAAACAGGTCCATTTCTGCCAATGCCAATTTGCGTTTGGCAAGCACATCTGCGGCCGAAATAGGTTCCTCGAGCCTCACAATCCCCGAGATCTCCCGCCGCCACGACGCCGCCAGCAGCAGCTCGCGCTGGGCAGATACTCGCTCGGCGTCCACTTGCAGTTTCTGACGGTCGAGGTTCTGCATGCGTTTTTCCTCGCGCTCCATGCGCCGGTGATGGCCTATGAATTCCGATGGCGGTAATGGGTCCGCAGGGTCGGTTGTCCCCTCCAACAAGCTTGGAGATGAGCGGATTTCGGGCCGGGGTGCAGAAACGCTTGATTTGCGACGGCCGGCGGTCCGGCGGCTCTGTTTTGTCTGCAGCGCGGCTTTTGCGGGGCCTTTATATGCTATTGGAGCATTCATGTCATAGTAGCCCAGATCATAGTCGAAAAGCTCGTCGGTGTCATGCCTTGACCGTATTGGCGGCCCTTTTGCCATGTTCTGCGCTCAGCCAACCTCGCCAGGCTTAGGTTCGAGTTTGCGCGGGCTAGGTTTTGGGGCTGAACCTCCCTAGGCTTGGGTAGTTGGGCAGTAGCGGCTTAGGTAGCGGTAGTAGTGGCTGAGGTAGTAGCGGCTTGGGTAGCGGCTTTGGCAGCTGAAACGGGATGAAACGAGATTAGGTACCCTATACACCCCACACGACCAACCAAACCCCGACATGCCAGCGATCCACCGATTAAAGCGGGCTCTTTGTGGCGAAAGAAGAGCATCGCCGCTGGTAATCTGCGCATTGATCTGGGTTGCGCTTGTTTATTATGCCGAATGGGTCCGCCCACGCGCGCAGATCAACCAATGCAGCTGGGGAGAACAGGACACCAGTACCCGGGTGCTTCTTGTCGCCGATCCGCAGCTCATCGACGAGAATACGTACCCCGGCCGTCCGAAACCGCTATTGAGGGCTAGCCAGACCATTGTGGACCGGTATCTTGCCAAGAACTGGCGGCTACTGCACTCTGAGTTGGACCCCGATGTGATTGTTTTCCTTGGTGATCTGTTTGACGGCGGCCGCGAATGGCCAGACGATGTGTGGCTGGCCGAATTCGACCGCTGGAACCAAATTTTCCCTAAAGCAAATGGTCGCCGCACCCTCATGAACCTGCCCGGAAACCACGACATTGGCTACGGCGACAGCATTGTGCCGCACGCGCTGGCCCGCTGGAAGGTCTATTTTGGCGAACCGAACCAAGTCATTGAGGCTGGCGGCCATAACATTGTCACGCTGGATACGATTTCCTTGGAAAACACAAACGACCCGTTTATCTATCTGCCGCCAGAAGAGTTCCTGTTCAACCTCACCGAGACAATCAACTTTAAGCTGCCCCGCATTCTGCTCAGCCATGTGCCGCTGTACCGGCCCAAGGGAACCAATTGCGGCCGGTTCCGCGAGTCGGAAAACGACCTGCCGTGGGTGAAGGGCTACCAGTACGTGACGCAGGCCGGGCCCAAGCTCACCGACGAGATCCTCCAGGCTGTGCACCCAGCGGCGGTGTTTTCCGGCGACGATCACGACGCCTGTCATGTTGTGCACAAGTTCGGCGAGTCTTACACTGCCGACGAGTTTACCGTCAAGAGCATGTCCATGGCCATGGGTGTCGCCGAACCGGGCGTGCAGCTGCTGACCCTGGACCCCAACTACGGCCACCGCACGTCCATCTGCCTGCTGTCGCGCCCGATGGAGCCGTTTATTATTTATGGCGTCGCGGTGGCGCTGTCACTGGTGGTGCTGGGCTTCCGCCATTGGCCGCGTCTGTCCAGCCAGTACCTGCCAGTTGAAGAGAAAAAGGAGCTCAAGCGGCCTCCGCCCGTTTCTTTATCGGTGAGACATGCTGCCTACGAGGTCGGCGTGCTTGCATTTGCCTGGTTGGTTGGTCAATGGGTGATTGGCCGCTGGGCATATGGACCCATGCCGCCGCCGCTGCAGTAGCCAGATACATCTGCCACTGGCTAAACACTGCCACATAGTTATCACGGCTCGATACAGAGACAAAGGCTACATTGTCTATCGGGCTAGTAGGCACTAAATCTATACCCCACCTTTTGCAAAAATAGCATCTGCAGATTGTGGCTGTTAAAGTCACTGCGCTGGGCAACAAAATCGTGCAAGGCATTCGGCTTGAGCCGCGCAAAGTGGCTGTCGCGCAGCAGCGACGGCAGAAGCTTGATCTCGGCATAAAACAGCTTGGCGATCGCCCGCAGCGTCGCAAACGAGTCGGCCACCTCGCCAATGTTCCACTCCGACACCACCAGCTTCTCGTACGCGGCCAAATCCATGCCGAGAATCTGGCCGCCCAAAGGGTTGATAGTGAATTTTTTCAGGTGCGTGAGCAGATCGTTGTAGAGCCCGCCAGCAACAGACACCAAGAACGTCCGCAGGTTGTCGTTGGCCAGCGACCGCTGCGCCTGCTCGCCCAGCTCCCGCAGCATCTTGACGATCTCCACGCACGACGCGCTCTCGGCAATGTCCACGTCCTCTTTGGGCACAAAGTCCCGCCGCTTTTGCCGGCCTAGCAGGTACTGCGTGCGGGTATGGGCGAGATCGGCTGCCGATTCGAGAATGGCGCCACACCGCTCTTGCGTGGTGGCCACGTACTCGTTGATATTGTTGGCCATGCGCGACTGCACCGAGTCCGCAGTGCGGACCATTGCAAACAGCACCGTGCGCACAAACAGCGACATGAGCTGCACACAGTTGGCACTGCGGCGCACCGTGTCGAGAAACGCCCAGTTGATATCTGCCTTGGCGTCCTGGGCGCCGCCCCGCGAAATCGCGTCGTGGAGGGCGACGTTGATATAGTTTCCGCCCACCTCGACCATCATAAGATTGAACAGCTCCACGGCGTCGTGCGGCACCCGCAGCGGCGGCGACAGCACCTGCTCGCGGCCCACGCTCTCGGCAAACGCGGCGAGAACACGCTCTACGGCGCTCAAGTCCAACAGACTGTCGTCGCTGGGGCCCGCCCGGCGCCGCGACGCTCCAGAAACGGTGCCAGTGCGTTCCAGCCGCACAGCCCGCATGAACCGGTCCATGCGCGAATTGTCGCCAGCCTCTTCGGGGTCGGCCTCGCTGTCGTGGTCGTAGCTGGCCGAATCCCGGCCGGTGATCCGGTTGAGTAGCGTGTCGCTGCCGCGGTTGGACACCTCGTCGGTGCCGGCCGACGACGGGTGGTTATCGGCAAACGACGAAAACGACGCCTGCATGATTGTTTCCAGGTTGCGTTTCTCGGCCGCAAAGTACTTGTCGAGAAACATCACGAAAATGTCATTGACGTTGGTGTCGAGCATCAGCGACAGCTCGCCGTCGGGATCAATGCCCTGCCGGTTCCACTCGTCTTTCAGCACCTTGACCATCAGCAGTACCCGGTGGTAGCACACATACAAAACGCGCACCTGCGCCAGCGGCGACCGCGCCTCGGCCTCTTCGATATACAGCATGATCTGGCCCTGCATGCGCTGGGCAAACATCCGCTGCATAAACACCGTCAACACTTGCACAGGCCGCGGGAACACGCTGCGGACAATCTTGGTTTCTTTGCCCACCGTGTCGCTGATTTCATCCACCAGCGTCTGCATCACCCGCTCAAACTCGGGGTACCCGCTGTTGAGGTCGCTGAGATGCGCCCACAGCTGCTCGTCCTGCAGGGCAGAGTCGTCGTCGACCTTGTCGACCTGCATAAACAGATCATGTTGGTTCACAAATGCTTGTACCACCGATGCGCCGCCATTGAAGTCGTGCAGAATCTGGGCAATCTCCTTCATGCCCGTGAGATCAAAGCACGAATAGCATTCCTGGAACGCGTTGATAAAGTGCGTTTCGAGCCGCTCGGCAAGCTTGTCCACATCTTCCTCGATATGGTCGTTTCCCGGAACGCTGCCGATCTTGCGGGCCAGTAGCTGCAGCTGGCCCACGGCATGCGCGCACCGCCGGCGGTCGGCGGCCGACTGGCTCGTAAACAGCCGCTCCAGCTCGGGCGAGCTGCCCTTTTCCAAAAAGCTCAGGTAGTACTCGACCAGCTGCCTTGACAGCACCACCTGCTCGTGCATGCGGGATATTCTCTCTAGACGGTCGCCCAAAAACGACGTATTGCGGGTGATTTCGCTCACCTGCTCGTCCAGGCTCTTGACGTCGGCCACGCACTGGTCCACGTTTTCGGCCATGTCGATGACGCTGAGATTGTGCGACTCGCGCAGCTCGTCGGCCGCCGCGCCGGCAGTCTCCTCCTGGTGCTGCGCCACGTCGTGCATGCGCTGCAGCTCGCTGGCCACGGCCTCGAACGTGCGAATGTACGGCTTGGGATCCAGCACGTCTGCTCCGGACGCATGCCGCTGGCTCTGGCTCAATTCTTCAATAAAGTTCTTGGTGGAGAAATCCGCCGACGCAAACGAGTCCAGCTGCAGCAGCTGGCGCACAGAGTCGTCCAGCCCGTACAGGCTCATGTGGGATGTCTAAGCGACCTTGGTCTCGTCCAGCTAAGGGATAACACACAGATCATGAACTATCATAAATTACACAAGTCATAAATAGAACTGCAAGTAGATAAGGCTAGTTACGCTTCAATGTTTGCCGTTTGCTGTCAATCTTTGCCCGTTTGCTATCAAGCTTTGGTTCAAGCTTTGGGTCATTTGGGTCATTTGGGTCGCCATACAGAATCACAGCAAGATCTTCGTCGTTGTAGTCTTCCACATCCATAACCGCTTCCAGAGCAAGACACGCCTCTCGTTTACTGTTGCTGTACGCATCCACCACGCGCTGAGCCTCGAGGACCCAAGGATGGCTGATCGGCGACTCCTCGAGGTCCAGTCCATATCTCTCCCTGAGATAGAGATGGAACCCAAAGAACAGAATGCGCACCGCAACGTCCTCGGCAGTGTTACTTTTCCGGTAACTGTCAAATGATACACAGATCTTTTCCAATGCGCGCGACAGCCGCTCGGCATCGCTGCGGTCCAGCCGTACCAGCGAAAACCCAGACACAATCAAGACAGCGTAGGCAGCATCGGCCCGGGCCAGCGTCTCCACTAACCGTTCGACCACCGACCTTAGACTCTTTTGCCCGGCTTTCATGTGCTCCCATAGCCGGGGAATGTAGTCGACACCGCCGCTGGGTGACCCTAAGCGCTGGCGATAGCTGGCGGCCGCCTTGAGGCCCTCGGGGAGCCGGTTGGCAACCGTCGAGCCCCAGCGCGCATGCATCTTTGCAAAGCACACCTGCGCTACTTTCGCAATCTCGATATCGGGCGACGTTGTTAAAGCAATGATTGTCGGCACGCATGTCTGCACATCCACCCGGCCTGCATCAATGGACTGCGTCAACAGCCGCGTGGCCGTGACCGCGTAATGGTCGGTGCCGGCTGCTGCCCGAGCCAGAATCGGGCCCAAGTACTTTTGAATTAAACCTGAATCCACAGACTCGGCAGCGGTATCGGCACCCCGCCCGTGCAGCTTATCGCTGCTCATGGCCCTCGAAGAAATCGAGTAGCCCGCCTGCGCTTTCGCACAGCGAACATCAGACGCTTCTTCTTCGCTGATCAAGTGCTCGAGCAAAAGTGCCATGAACTCGTTCCATTCCGGTTCGTGCATATCGCCAGCCAGAATATCATTGTCAATGATCATCCGGCACTCGTTGACGAAGAAAACAGGGTGCGACGTACAGATCTTGATGAGCGCCCGCACCGCCACCAGCCGCAATGGGCTGGTGCGCTTGCTGGTTTGAATTACCCTGATCAGCCGCTTCAACACCGGAACTGCAAACTCATTAGTGCTCCCTTCTGGCCTCCAAAACCGCACCGCCGCAGCTTGGATTCGCAGCAATTGTCGGCTTTGCACCATTGCTTGGTGGGCCTTGGTAGCATCGGCCTGAACGGTTTGATCGAGCCTCTCGTCAGAAAACTTGGTCACGGTTCGCAGTAGCATCTTTAAAGCCTCGAGCCGGCTCGCCCGGTCGGCAGCTCCGCCAACAGTAGCCAATTGCCACAGCAGCGGCGCGGCGTGTTCAATTTCTTGTTCTTGATACACCTGAAGCATGGCCAGGACTTTGGGGAACATCTGCGCCAACAGTTTGGGGCTCAGAATCATCCGCCGCGGCCGCGCCGCCAGCGCATGATGCAGCATCCGCAGGGCGACCAGCCGGAACTGAGGTGGCTGGCTCCGGGAAATGGCGATTGCAAACAACCCGGCCGCCTTGTTGGTGGGAGCATACAACCCATTTGCTTCAAGAATCACCGCGGCAGCAGCAAGCGCTTCGTAGGCCAGCGGAACCTCGTCGCTACCCACCGAGGCCAGCAACTGGGCCACCAACGACTGGATAACTGTACGCCGTCGCACCTCGTTTGGGGCTGCTATCAGCATCACCCTCAAGAACCGCCGCAGCAAATAGGGGTAGGGACTGTGCATCTGATGAACAGTGAGAAGGACTCTCGACAGCAGCCCGAGCCGCTCTTGCTCGGGCATATCGTTAGGCTTGTACACGATTCTCTCAAGACCCTGCGACGCGAGCTCGGCGATGGTGCGCTCCGAGTCAATAGCCGCCCGCAACAAGTATTGCCAGCATAACGCCATCAACGCCACCGATTTGGTTTGTGCATAAGTCTCCAAAAGAAGTCTGATGCACCGCCGCTTGTAGGAGTTGACGCCGGGACTGGGCATGCGCTGGCACAGCTCGCCCACCAGATCGGGGTTGCCATCAATACTAGTTGACGCCAAGTAGTGCATTCCGACCTGCACAATCGCATCACAGACAGAAGCGCTTGCGTCACGCAGCCGTAGTAGTAGATGGCTGCGAAGGCGCGCAAAAATAGATGGCTGAACGCTTACCGACTGTGCGAGCACCTTGAGAATGTCTACCAGATTCTTGTCCGGAACAGTGCCATTTTCAGCAGTTACAAGCATGATTTCGAGGATCTGCTCATAGTACCGGCCAATGGGCCACTTTTTCAACAGCTGATACCACCTTGTCTTGGGCACCAGGGTTGATCGCGTAGACGGCACGACCGTGCAGGTGATCCGAGCATAATACTCTTGAAACGGAGCACTTGGCACCAATGCGAGTTTTGACGACAGGTACAAGGCCGCATCGAGTTTCCCTTGACTCACGAGCTCATCGATAACAATGCCCACGCATTCGTTTTCAGAGCCGGTATCCTGCTGGCTAAACACTTCAAACAAACAGGTTTGGACACTCTTGAGGATATCAAAGAGAAACGCCGGATATTGCCGTTGCTTGAGGTATGCGGGCGAGTAATGAAATAGGGCGCCAATGATACAGGAAAGCAGCATTTCCGCAGTGGGCCATTCGGCATACTGCAATACCTGGGCCACGTCCTCGACAAACGAGGTGGCTAGTACCCGCAGCTCACTCGATTTAGGACTGGATCGGCATGCATTGACCAGGAACTGTGCCACAGTGTTGCAAAGGGTAATTGTTTCAGTTGAGTAGGTCTTGCACGCTTGTTCGAGGATGCCGCGGTTGCGGTAGGCCACGGCTTGTTCCCATACTTTAAGAGGCACTTGGCCGCTGACCTGGATTAGGTTCAGAACAATCGCAACAATCACTTGGATAGATCCGCAGCCAGGAACAGATGAGACGGGGTAATGGCGGTTATTTTTAACCGGCAGCGACGCAAAGTTGGCCATGATTTCGGCAACAATATCGCCGCGGGCAACGGGGAATGCCGCGTAGCACTCGACAACCAACGTTGCCACAACTCGGCGGACCTTTTCAAACATGTCGAATGCCTTTTTTGACGCTTGGATAGGTGCAAAGATGACCTTCCATGCTGCAGTCAATAAAATAATGACCTGCTGCTCGTTGAGGGCTTTTGTTTTCGTCAACTCGGTCCACCGGCAAACGACCTTTTCTAACCGGGCCAAAATAGCAGGTGTTTCAGGCATATGATCCACGACGACGGTTTTGAATGCCTTGACGACGGCAAGCGTGATCTCGGAATTGTTCAGTCTTCCGCATGAGGGCAGCTTGAGCCGGTAGTAAAGGGCCAATTCACAGGCCGCCAGTACAATGTTCTCGTCGCCATTGAGAAACAATAGCGCTTCCTCGACCACAATCTCGGCCTGGACCTCGTCGATATCCTTGGCATCGACGGTCGCCAGTACCCTGAGCAGAGCGACTAGGCTCTGGGGGCTCTTCTCTTTTGTGAATGCTTCCACCCGCTGCTCATATAGCCACTTTGCTCTGTTTCTACTGGTTTCAGCACTTTCCTGTGAGGTTTTGTAGTCGTATAACGATGACTTCGGGGCGTCTTGAGATAAAGGCAGGTCGACTGTAGGGGATGTCTCCTCATCCTTATTGAGGAGAGCCAGCGAAAACTTGGACAAGTGCGGCAGAACTTCGGCCAGATCATATTCCGGCTCGTCTAGCGAATTTGTCGGAGTCGGCCATTCGATTTCGGGCGCACTGTCGAGAATAGAAGCCACCGCTTTAGAAATGTCTTTGGGCGACCCCTTTTCGGGGATCGCATGCTGTACGGCGGGAATCTGGGTGATCCATACTTGGGGTCTGCCTAGCTGCTTTTCCAACGGTGTCAAAGGTAACGGCGCTAAAGGCGTCCTTGACAGGTAATTTGTTTGTGCATCCGACGAAAGATCGGGGATCATGCAGGTTAATTAGAAATGTCGACGCGACCCAGCGACCCTCGCGGTGGACCCTAGCCCGATAAACATCAGCACCCTACCTACCGCTCGTTTACTGCTGTGTGCTCCCGTCTGCTGCTGCCTGCTATTGTCGACTGCGGCATAAGTTTGAGTTCTAAATCGCTTTTTACTGTGTTGTAGCAGTGCAGTGATGGTGCTTGCAGATGACCACCCCAAGTTTGTTTCCAGCATTCTCAGAGGATGCAAATTAGAGCCGTTATCAGGGAACGCAGAGGTTGATAGTGAGCTATATGTGTGGCTTGCAATCATTTACCGGCAATTCATAAGCCCCTGGTACTCACGGATCAATGAACAAG
This sequence comes from Wickerhamiella sergipiensis, assembly GCA_030563925.1. Taxonomy (NCBI): domain Eukaryota; kingdom Fungi; phylum Ascomycota; class Dipodascomycetes; order Dipodascales; family Trichomonascaceae; genus Wickerhamiella; species Wickerhamiella sergipiensis. The sequence continues at coordinate 70,246 of JAJMKN010000015.1, forward strand.
GCTCGCTGTCCCAGGATATCATTGATATGCTGGCCAGGGCCGTGCACACGCTTTTGAGCCGGACTGGAGAAAAGGATCTGCTCAGCTGTGTACAGGACCTATGCTACATTCTTGATACCCATATTACCGATATGGAGCTTGCGCTTAAGCGGTCTGACGATTGTGAGGAGCAAGCAAGGATCTTTCTAGCGCTCAATCCCCATCCAGGCATTCCCGGTGCTAATGGCAGCGAAGAGGCGTTGCGGGACTACTTGACGAGTGTAGGTAAAGTGCTGGTCGAGACATTATTGGAAGATGCACCTGATTCGCTAAAGCATTTGCTGGTGGGTCTTGTCCAGCAGGTGTTGACGGCTATTGTGTCTACGCTAAGTGAGCCATGGATGCTCAACGAGCTGATTGTTAAGGGGGACGAGTCTATACGCAGGACGTTGCAGTTGTCGCCTCAAAAAAGGGCCGGGATTGCCAGTACGTTGGCCGGCGGGCTGTCGAAACTGTCCAAACTGCTGGGGCTGATATCGCATCCTCAAGCGACGGCCAACCCGTTTATTCTCGAGATGGTGTTGCATCGAGCAACCCATAAAAGCGTCCAGCTCGGCTACGAGATGCTGGGGCCTTTACAAGCGCCGCTGAACCAGGCGGCCAATGCCGCGGCAGCCAATATGCTTGGCCATATCAACGCGAGGCTGGTTGTGCAGGCCCTGCAGAACCTGCGACGGGCGGTGTTTCCTGGGGGGTTTTTGGGTCCGCCACGAGTTGTTCCGGGGCCGGCTGAGCAGCGTCGGATGGCCGAAAAGGCCCAGGATATTCTTCACGCGCAGGGCATTTGCATGCTGGACCTGGCCGTGCTGAGGGCCAGGGCAGGGAACCTGCGGCTGTACCTGCGGGTGGTGGATTACGCAGTCCAGCAGGTGGGACACCAGAGGCCATGACAGGAACCGACTCGGGCACCAATTTGGGCACCAACTTGGGCACCAACTTGGGCACCGACGAGGCCCATTACGGGGCGGCCGGAGTCTTTCATTTCCGCGAGGCAGCGGCGCACCCGCTGGCCGAGGCGTTCTGCTTTGGCACCCTCAATTCGGTGGATGCGGCCACGGCAGCGTCGCTGAGCGGCCCGCTGAGGCTCAAGCTGCAGCAGCTGACGCTCATTGAGCTGGCCAAGCCGGCGCCACAGACGCTTCAGTATACGCAGATTGCTCATGCGGTGTCGATAGATGCGGCGGATGTAGAGCCGTTTCTGCTACAAGCGATATTCGATGGTGCTGTTTCGGGCAAGCTGGACGGCCAGCACGGCCAGATCACCGTCAATGCGGTGGCTGCCCGCAACATCACGCCGGTGCAGGTCACCGAGGCGCGGGAGCAGCTGGACGAGCTGTTGGAGCGGCTGGACCGCTCAATCTCCGCCAACGCCGCACAGACCATGGCGTCGCGGCCGTCGATAGCCATGGGCCGGCCGGCCGCTGTTGGTGGGCTCGACGGCGTGATGACGCCTGTTTCGGGCAATGCGACGGCCGCGTCGAGCGTGAGCACGCTGAGCGTTGGCAGCAAGCGACGGTTCTACGAGGAGCCTGTGTAGCTCACACCAAGTAGCCATATCACGTACCTAGTAACAAGTGCCCATTACCATATACCTGGGCGAATCTATCGAGGCAACGCAAGCAAGCTAAGCTATAAATTACTGAGTTTAGGCGTTCCAGATCTTGTGCACCGCGCCAGTCAGACCCTCCTCGGTGGTCTCAAGCTTGTACAGACCATAGAGAGCCGCACCGGACGAAAGGTACACCAGCCCCATGAAAACGCCATGGCCGCGAGGGAACTTGCGCTTGGGGATATAGTCGGTGACGCAGCCGCCAAAGCCCATGCCGACATGGCCAATGAGCAGGCCGCCAAACAGAGCGTCCAGGGTGGGCGTGAGCGTGCCGGTGGCCAGAGGCAGCACCGTCAAAGGCACCAGCGAAATCGCCAGCAACCGCTCGAAATCCCAGTGGTACGAGCCGTGCACGGCGTCGTGGGCCGGCAGTTTCTGGGCCTCGTTGACGGTGCCGATGATGTTTCCGGGAGGCTGCTTGACGCCCCATCCTTCGAGAATCGTGCGGCGGGGGACCGCAAGCTGGACAGCAGGACGCGCAGAGGCAAGCACGGGGCGAGCAGACGCTCGCAGCGACAGGCGAGAGACCGACAACATTGTGTGGGAGAGTTCGTAATCCGGGGTTGGAAAAGATATGATTGGCCTGGAGGTGCCCCGAAGGCCGAATTCCGGGGGGTTTTCGGGCTGTAATTTTTTGGGCCGTAGAATTTTAAATGTGCTTTGCGATGCTCTTTATCGCTATAAATATCTGTGTATAACTGTCATCTTTATGTTGTCTGCTGTATGTCTGTTGCCTGTATCTATATCTGCCTGGATCTGCAGGTAGTGCAGGTATCAATGTCGCCGCACTTGACCATCTAGTGATAATGTTAATGCGTTCTAAATTGAATAGCCACCGAATCATGGTAGTAACTGGAGGTAGCCACTGGAGGTAGCCACCGAAGGTAGCCACTGACCACTGGCAGTAGCCCTTGGACCTCAAACGAAGCAGTACCCCTAGCGGCATACCCCTACCCGCCCAACACCCCCTACCCCAAGCCATAACCAATCATCTCCCCAGCTTGGTCATCTTTTCTCATCATGCTTAGATCGGTCACTCGGGCGGTTGCCCGCAAGGTGCATGCCCGCAATATCTCGTCGTACACGTTCGAGGCCCCTAAAACGCTGACGACCACTCTGCCTAACGGCTTCACGGTGGCGTCCGAGGCCCTGCCCTCGGCGCAGACGGCCACCGTTGGTGTGTGGATCGACGCCGGCTCGCGGGCCGAGCACGAGTACAACAACGGTACCGCGCACTTTTTGGAGCACCTGTCGTTCAAGGGCACCGAGAAGCGCAGCCAGCGTGAGCTCGAGCTGGAAATCGAGAACATGGGCGGCCATCTCAACGCCTACACCTCGCGCGAAAACACGGTGTTTTACGCAAAGGCCCTCAAGCAGGACGTCCCGGCCACCGTGGACATTCTCTCTGACATTCTCCAGCACTCGAAGCTCGAGGAGTCGGCGGTCGAGCGCGAGCGCGACGTCATCCTCCGCGAGGCCGAGGAGGTCGAGAAGCAGTACGAGGAGGCACTGTTTGACCACCTCCACGCGGTTGCGTTCCAGAACCAGCCCCTGGGCCGCACCATTCTCGGCCCCAAGCTCAACATCGAGGAGATCACCCGCAAGGAGCTTGTCGACTACATCAAGCACAACTACCTTGCCGACCGTATGGTCCTGGTTGGTACTGGTGCCGTGAACCACGATGAGCTGGTGCAGCTGGCGGAGAAGTACTTTGCTAACCTGCCGTCGTCGCCCGAGGCTACCCAGCCCGGCTCCGGCTCGGTGCGCCCCGGTGACGTGTCGAGCTTTGTGGGCTCCGAGGTCCGTCTCCGCGACGACAACCTGCCCGCGGCCCAGATCGCCATTGCTGTCGAGGGTGTGTCGTGGGACAGCCCCGACTACTACCCTGCGCTGGTTGCCCAGGCCGTGATCGGCAGCTGGGACCGCATGCAGAGCACTGCCAACAACCAGGGCTCCAAGCTGGCGTCGATTGTGTCCCAGAACCACCTCGCCAACTCGTTTATGTCGTTTAGCACCAGCTACTCGGACACGGGCCTGTGGGGCATCTACCTTGTTTCCGAGAACACCGAGCAGCTCGACGACCTGGTCCACTTTACGCTCAAGCAGTGGTGCCGCCTGTCGGTGGCCCTGACCGACGCCGAGGTCGAGCGCGCAAAGTCGCAGCTCAAGGCCTCGCTGCTGCTGTCGCTGGACGGCTCCACCGCCGTGGCCGAGGACATTGGCCGCCAGCTCGTGACTACCGGCCGCCGCGCGTCTCCCGAGGAGATCGAGCGCACCATCGATGCCATCACCACCAAGGACGTTGCCAAGTTTGCTGAAAAGTACTTGTGGGACCGCGACATTGCCATTGCGGCCATGGGCCCCATTGGCGGTCTGCCCGACTACCTGCGGATCCGCAACGACATGACCATGAACCGGTGGTAATGCACCGGTGATAGTAAACCGGTGGTAGTGAACCGAGTTAGTAGATAGGTTACTTAAATAAATAGGGCCGTCACTCAACTGCTCCGTTTTGATGTCCTTTGTTAGTGTCCTAGACAGAGGACCTCGACTGGACCCAGGGTCCTAGACGACTACAAGGCAGCTTCGTCCTCCTCCTCCTCCTCGTCGTCGTCGTCGCCGTCAAACTTGTTTTCCTGATGTGTGCGCCACATATCCTGCTCGCTGCGGAATACAGAGCCGATCTTGTTGATCCACCGCGCCCGCTTGTCCAGCGCCGCCCGCGTCGCCGGCTTGGCGTCAGCAGCAGGCGCCGTCGGGTGCGGGCTGTCGGCCGCCGACGCCGGCCCTGACGCAGGCTTCTTCTTTTTCGATTTCGGCACCCGCACCCGCCGCAGGTACGCCTGCTCCACCTGCTTGTCGAGATCGTCGAGAATTGAGGTGTACTCTTGCCACGCCATCTGCTCCTGCACCAGCGGCAGCAGCCGCCGCTTATATTTCGCATTTTTCGTAGACACCTCCTTGAGCTTGTGCTGCACCGCCCGCAGCTCGCGCGAGATCTCGTCGTCCTCGGCGCTGTTGATCCAGTCGATGTCCAGCTCGCCGTCGTCGTCGCCAGCAAGGTCAATGGGCATGCCCAGCGCCAGCTTGAACTGCCGCCGGTTCTGCTCGTCGGTCCGCAGCGCATTCATGTCCATGATGCCCACGTACCGGAACTCGCGCCGCAGCCGGTCCTCGAGCTCGGCAAAGCTGTCGATGCTGCGCTGTCGCTGTGGGTCGGCCACTGGCGGGATCTCTGCCACGGCCGGCGGGTTCGACGGCACCGATTCATCGTCGTTGCCGTACTCGGGCAGCAATGCCGCCATCAACCGCGCCGTTAAAGGGCCCGCCGCCAGCTTGCCCGTTTCCAAACTCTCGTCCGAGAGCTCGTAAAGCGCCCCGTGCGGCTGGTACTGGGCGGGCGAAAACGACCGCGGGGCAGGCGTCATGTTAATTTGGTGGCCGGCATCTTCCTCGGCCCACACGTCGGTATACAACGGCCCCAATGGCGGCACGACGTACGGCGAAATGGCGCGGCCGTAGGAAATGACCTCGTTGCCCACCGACTTTTGCTCGAGAATGCCCAGGTCTTCCTCAACAAACGGCCGGAAATAGGGCTCCAAAAACGCAGCAAAGGTCGTCGCCTGCACCTGGCTGGGCGGCTTGGCCCGCGTAAAGTCCTCGTCGGGGTACTTTCCGGGCAGCATGTCCTCCAGATCTTTTGTGGGGTACGAGGCCACGCCGAGCTTCTTTTTCAGGCCCTCATCGCCGGGCGTCTCTTCAAACAGACCCAGCGCGGTGATGGGCAGCTCCTGCGACGCAACAAACTCCGATTTCGGGTTGTGCACGAACTTATCCTGCGGGCTCTGCGGGCTGCTGCCGTCGCCCACCGTCTTGCCGCCGGTGGTGGGGTGTGGCTCGCCGGTGGTGGGATCTTCCACGGTCTCGGGCAGCTCTGCGGGCGACTCGTCTTTCATCTCGATATCGTGAGTGTAGTTGGACTCGCTGGCCGGCACGCGGCGGCCCAGTTCCTGGGCGATGTGGGTGGTTGTGGTGGAGAGTTTGGCCAGCTGTTTGTCCAATTGTTTGATGGAGTCCTGGGCCTGCTGGATGAGTTTCTCGACGTCGTTCTGCACTGCTGCGAGCGCGCCGTCCTCGGACGACTCCTCGGCCAGCTTGAGCAGCCTTGCGAGGGTGTCGCGGGCGTCTTTGTCGGGCATGTTCGCTGACCTGGTTCTCGTAGTTCGCTGACCTAGCTAGTCCCAGCCTAGTCTGTAGTACGCGTCAGCTGTATCGTCGGTGTAGTCAGTTCCAGTAGTCTCCCAGCTGTAGCCTAGCTCGGTAGTCTTCCATTATCAGTTGCTGTAAGAGAGCAGCCAAGATTAGAGTCGTTCGTGGTGGGCATTGTAGTAGCTGGGCTTGACAGTCGGTTAGGGAATTACACTCAGGGCAATGCACGGTACTTGGGCTAGCGGCCAAGCTCGAAGTCTGTTAGTCTAATGCTAATCTATATAGAAGCCGAGGAAAAATAATAAGTGTCCAGCAAGTAAAGGTAATCATCAATCAGTACACTGCCGAAACTCAGCACCGGCAGCTTGCTGAACTTGCCTGCAACGCTCGCGACCGCGGGCCGCGTCACCGTCTCGTACATGTTCCCTCGCAACATCCACCACCACAGGCTCGAGGTCTTGCGCTTGAGCTGCTCCAGCTCCACAGTGGTCACGCGACTACGCCCGCCGGCATTGTATCCCTGCGCACTGAGCTGGCGGGCCACAAACTCCATCGCCAGCCCCAACAGCCACGGCGTCCAGGACCGGCGCTTGCGGAACCGGTACGCCAAAATCGCATACACTAGTGGCCGCAGAATCGTGAGCACCTCGCCCAGCAGTAGCCGTTTGGACAGCCGCCGTAGCAGCTGCACCGGCGGCCGCATCAGCTCGGGCTTGAGCAGTTTCCCGGCCATGGCGGCCCGCGCTCGATCCAGCGAGGCAGTAAAGGTCGCGTTGGGGAAAGCCTTGCCCGAGCGGGGAAGAACCTGCAACGACGGTTCCGCAGGAACGATCTTGGCGTCGGCTCCATCGGCTCCATCGGCTCCATTGGCTCCGTCGGCTCCACCCTCGTCCTCCAGCTCAAGCTCAAGCTCAACCGGAGTGACAATCTTCTCAATGGCCGCTGGCTCCATTTCTCGCTCAAAATAAACCGGATAAGGAAGCGGCCGGTCGGCAATCGCCAGCAGACTCAGCCGCAGGGCCGCTTTGGTGGCTTCAATGGCCCACACGGCCTGCCAGCGGGCCTTTTCCCCGCCCTTGTTGCGGGCAAGCATTTCGAGAAACAGCTCGCTGCACCGCACGCCAGCCAGTACGCCAGCAACGTTGCGGAACGCGGGCGACTCTTTGGTAACGGCCTGCAAATACTTTGCGTGCTGCGACAATTCCAGGCCCTTTTCCGACAGTACCTGGGCAATCAGGTTATCATGGTAGATGCCAAAGCCTTGGAGAATGCCTGCGGCGGCCTCTGAGATCAGCTCGACGTTGTTGTTCTGGCCAGGCGCAAACAGTGTGAGCGAGCGCACTGCGTTCTCGACGCTGGCCATCTGGCTGGAGTTCTGCACCAGCCATGTCTCGAATGGTCTCATGCTTGATCTTCCAATGTGGGGTGCTTCCTAAGCGGGGGCCGATCTAACCTCGAGCTCCCGCCGCCTTTCCCCCTCTAACCCAGCTGCCTAACCAGCCGGGAAGCACGCGGGCACGCGCCGGGAGAGCTGCCTAAGCCTAGAGCCTAGACCCCACCACGACTAGATAGTGGAACCTGCCCCCGGAAATTTAGTCATGGAGTCCGAACCCCAACAGGCGCAAGCACCACCAGTGTCTGCGCCAGGTGGGCTGGCGCAGCTCGATGGCCATGCGTTAACTCGTTTCCCCAACACGGTCCGCGACGAAACTGGCCAGGATTATGCGGCTGCTGAAGATGGCGGGGCCATTGGCCATGCCAATCTTCCTGTCTCGGGCATCACCGACCATTTGCAGGGTCAGGCCAACGGATACCAGCCGTACCAAGCGGAGACTCAATCCAATGAGGCTCAGAATCAGGTCCAGGCTCAGGCCCAGGCTCAGGCTCAGGCTCAACTTCAGACTCAGGCTCAACCTCAGACTCAACCTCAAGGCCAGCCCGGGCAAACTGAACAGGTCCAGGCTTATACCGATGAGAACCGGCATGCACAGCCCGCGAACCGCCCCCACGTGCCACAGGAGCCAGACACTCAGTACGTGACCCGCGGCAAGTACACCATCAAGGACTTTGATGTCATGCGCACGCTAGGCACCGGCTCGTTTGGCCGCGTGCACCTGGTGCGCAGCGTGCACAACCACCGGTACTATGCCATCAAGGTGCTGAAAAAGACACAGGTGGTGCGGATGAAGCAGGTGAACCACACCAACGACGAGCGGCGCATGCTCAAGCGCGCGAGCTTCCCGTTTTTTATCCGGCTCTGGGGCACGTTCCAGGACTGCAACAACCTGTTTATGGTGATGGACTATATCGAGGGCGGCGAGCTGTTTTCGCTGCTGCGCAAGTCGCGGCGGTTCCCGTCGCCGGTCGCCAAGTTCTACGCCTCGGAGGTGGTGCTGGCCCTCGAGTACCTGCACAGCCAAGACATCATTTACCGGGACCTAAAGCCGGAAAACATTCTGTTGGACAAGCATGGCCATATAAAAATCACCGATTTCGGATTTGCCAAAGAAGTGCCCGACGTTACATGGACATTGTGCGGCACCCCCGACTATATTGCCCCCGAAGTGGTTGCGTCCAAGCCCTACAACAAGAGCGTGGACTGGTGGTCGCTGGGGATTCTCATTTTCGAAATGCTCACGGGATACACGCCCTTTTACTCGCAGACGCACATGCGCACCTATGAGAAGATTTTGCACGGCGAGGTGGTGTACCCCACCTACCTGCCGCCGGTGGCAGTGGATCTGCTGCAGCAGCTCATCACCAAGGACCTCACGCGGCGGCTGGGCAACTTGAACGGTGGCGCGGCCGACGTCAAGGCCCATCCCTGGTTTGCGGAAGTGGTTTGGGAGAAGCTGTTGGCCAGAGACATTGAGACTCCGTACGAGCCTCCCATCAAGATTGGAGTGGGCGATGCCAGCCAGTTTGAGTACTATGCTGAGGAAGAGCAGCATTATGGCGACAACGGGCCTGACCCGTACGGACCGTACTTTATTGATTTCTAGATGTGTAGTTGGTGTAGATGTTATAATGGTGGATTGATTTTTGACGTGTATGACGGCGGTGTGGTTATTGTTGGTGCACTGACTGGATGTGATATCAAGGAACAAAGACAGGTCGCTTTGTCATGACCATGGCATACAGTTGGCCAGGAGAACTGGCCCCCGACATGTATGCCCCCGCATACGCCCCCGCCGCCTCAGAGGCACCGGTTTGTGATGTTTGGCAGTGGAACTTGGCCCAGCAAATGGCTATTCTGCGCCAGCTCGTGGACCAGTACCGCTACATCACCGTGGACTGCAAGTTCCCCGGCCTAGTTGCAAGGCCCATTGGCACCTTCCATTCCACTAGCGAGTACCACTACCAGTGCCTGCGCACCAATGTTGATATGCTCAAAGTGGTTCAGGTTGGCTTTACTCTAACCGACGGCGCCGGAAATGTGCCGCCCGGCAGCCATGGCACCTGGCAGTTCAACTTCAAGTTCGACCCGCACAATGACATGTGCTCGGCAGAAGGCGTAGAGATCCTCCATCAAAGCGGGCTGGACTTTGCAAAGCACGACAAGGAGGGCATCCATCCGTTTGAGTTTGCCGAGCTGCTGCTGTCGTCGGGCCTGGTGCTCAACGAGCAGGTGACCTGGATTTCGTTCCACAGCGGTTACGACCTTGGCTACTTGGTAGCGCTGATGCTCAACAAGGCGGTGCCCGTGGAGAAAACTACCTATCTTGATCTGTTGCGGCTCTATTTCCCCAACGTGTTTGACGTCAAGTTCATCATCAAAAAGTACAGCTTTTCCGAAAAGAATGTGCTGCACGAGGTGGCCCAGGAAATCGGCCTCTATCGCGGCAGCAGCTTCTGTTTGGCAGGACCCGACTCGCGGCTGGTGGCGCTTTGTTTTTTTGAGCTGCTGCGCACGTTGGGCGATAACACCACGCGGGTCGCCAAGAACCTGATCTTTGGGCTGGAGGAAGAAAAGAAAGACGAGGACGAGACGGCGTATGGGTTCAATCCGCCGGCCGGGCCCCGCCCCATGTATGCTTATCGCCGGTAATTTATAGTTTCCAAGCACAGAGATATACGGCTTGTCACCAACCATAAACAAACATCTGCAATGTGTAATTATAATCCTGCGGGGATGAATTGAGCGGTCGCCAAGCGTATGTGGTATGTGTTGCATATCTCGTAGTATACGAACTACGCTAATGTAAAGTACGACCATAAATCATATATGGCAGGCCTCTAATCAAAAGCCCTGGCCCCGCCGAAAAGGCCGCGGTGTGAGGTTAATCACTCATGCACAGCGTGCATGCAGCACAAGCATGACGATCTTAGAAAGCAAAAAGTACTGTCAGCTTTTCGCCCAAACAAGCCTGCTGTTTGTTCCGCCCAGTTCAGGACCCCAACTGCCTCCGCCATCCCTGCCTCTGCTCGGCTCCGCCGTTCCCATTGCCTTACTATTGCTCCCCCTTTCTTTTGTATAGTCTGCGGCAATGAGCGATCCTCAACGAGATAAGGGTCCTCAACCTCCCGCCCACGGCAGGCCCAGCGTGTCGGCCAGCGCCGCCAGCTCGACCAGTCTGTTGAGCTGCCCCAGCACCGTTTCCGGCGCCAGCGGCTTTTACTCACACCATCGGTCCAGATCAAGCCCATTGGCCAGTTTTTCCCGCGATTCCTCCGAGCCGAGGTCGTCGGTGGCCAGCCTCCATTCACGGCACAACTCGGCTTCCCTGCCCTGGGGCGGGGGGCCGCCCGCGTCGTTGGTCGGCGACGACGGCGAGCCGAGGTCCAATGGCGCCACAGACCCGTCCGCCCCGCCCATCCCGGGCCAGTCGCCGTACCGCCGCAATCGAATGTCCATGTATTTATTAGGTTCCACGCCGGGGCCCGACTTTAGCCGCGAAACTCCCCCACTGCAGACCCCGTCGAGGTCCCACTCGCGCTCAAGCTCGGTGGTGTCTGTAGGGCTGGACCGAGTTGTTGATCGCGGCCACTCGCGCAGCGGCAGTTCGGGGCTGGTTTCCCCGCGCCGGCCCTCAACTCTGTCCGGTGGGGTTCCACCTGGCTCGGTTCCTGGCTCGATTCCGGGCTCGGTTTCGGGCTCGGTTCCGGGCTCAGTTCTGGGCTCAGTTCCTTCTGGCTCTGCGCCGGAATTATCTGAATCAGGCATTGTCATTCCGCCGAGAAACAACCATGCGCGGTCGGCCTCGCAAAGTTCGACGCTGAGCCTACCTCTTCAGGCACAATCCCATGCGCAGACTCACGCACAGACCCACGCACAGACCCACTCACAGGCCCACACGCAGACCCATCACCAACCCACGCACACCCCTATGCTCCCCCCAAGCTCTCCCGTGGCCTCGTCGCCGCAGGTACCGAGCTCGCCCGGCCAGCTGCAGGCCCGACTGTACGGCGGCGAGGGCTTTGAGTGGGCGCCGCTGCCGGTGCAGCGCGTGGACTCGCGGGTGGACCTGCGCGGCGACGCGCGGCAAAAGTCGCTGCCGACCATCCCGCAGGGCTCGTCTGTGTACGGCCCGTCGTCGGCGCAGACTTTGTCTAGCCAGGCGCTGCTGTCGCGCATGTCGCAGTGCGATCTCGCGTCAACGGTCTCGAGCAGCAGCACGCCGTCGCTGCCCGGGGGCGGGCCCCTCGACGCATCGGCCGGCGATGGCGAGACCAAGCACGTCAACGTGCTGCAGGCACCGCCGCTGCTGCGGCCAACGCTCACCCTCAGTGAGGTCGAGAAACAGAGCCGCCAGCCCGTGATGAAAAACGTGTGGCTCGACACCCCGGGTAAGCCCGCCAAGCGCGACAAGCCGCCGAAACCGCCGGCGTCGCCGCGGCCCGATCTTGGCACCCGCAAGTCCAGCCGCAACGTTGTACCAAACACCCCGCACCGCGGGCACCACCGCAAGCACTCGTCGGTAGCGTCGGCAGAATACCGCTCAGCCGAATACCCGCCTAGCAGCGGCAAGCCCGAGTCCACGCCGCAGTCGGCGTCGTCAAAGTCGTCGGCACTGCGCAGACTGCTGGGCATGTCTCCCCGCAAATCAGCATCCAGCTCGGGGCTAGCTTCACCAACAATGCCGTCACCGGGAATGCCGTCGCCAGGGCTGGCCCCGCCGGCAATGGCTCAGGGGTTGGCGTCGCCGGGTGCGTCGCCAGGTGCGTCGCCCAAACACGCGTCGCCAAGCCGGCCCGGCAGTGCGCGGTCGCCCGCAAAACGTATGTCGTCGGTGCCGCTGGGAAATGCGTTTCTGGCCGCTCCCACGCCAGGAACCACACCGCGGTCGCCGGGTAGTGCGCCGCGCTCGCCCAGCCGCGTGCAAAGCGCCGGCAACCCGCGCGCAAAGGCAAAGGGGCTCGACGCACCGTTTGCCTATACGCCGTCGTCGCGGCCTCACTCGATGATGCTGCTGTCGTCGTCGACGGCGTCGTCGTCACCGCGCGTTCCTTCCAGCGGCTCGGGCTTCACGTCGCCGGGACCTGCTCCCACCAGACCCGCGCGTCCGTCGGAGCCGCTACACATTCCGGATCTGGTTGATATCACGCAGCAAAAGGCGGCGTCCAAGCGGCATTCGAGCTACCTGCCGCTGTCGCAGCCGTCGTCCATGTCTGCGTCGCGCACAGCAGGCATGTCGGCGGGATCGAATGCATCTAATAACAATCTCACGGTGGCGTCGGCAAACCGCCAGCGCTGCTTCTCAGACCTTTCGGTCGGCTCCAGCAACGGCTCGGGGCCGTCTAACGAGTCGCATTCGTCTGCAGTCTCTGACATGCACGACCACTTTTCTCCGCGGGTGTCTGTCCATGGCGACATGGATCCTCTGCACGAGCGGCTGGTAGTGGACGTGAAACAAGTCCTTCCCCAAACTGACAATTGGATCTAGGCGTTGTACACATTACTTATTTCAATAGCGTTTGATACGTTCTCATTCTAGGATTAGAGGATTCTAGGATTCTAGGATTCTTTAAGATTCTAGGTTTCTCTGTGATATTCTCTCAGATTCTCCGTTATGGAAAACCCATTCTAGGATACAGTCTAGAATACAGTTTGAATACCTCCTCTGCCTCGGCAATCGGGCCGGATCGGGCGGGCCGGGCGGATCGGCAGTGCAGGCCGCTAGAGAACCTCCGAGATAATAATCAACAACTCGGCTGATACTGCATATGCGGTGGAGCCCCTACCCTGGCTTCGGCGAGAGCAATCCACGTGCATTGCAGCAACTATATAAGGCACCAGGGGTGACCCACTTAGCTGCATATAACTCAACATGGTTTCTGCAGACGACATTCGCTGGGGCCTTGAGCCCATTCTCGCCGATATCCGCCGCAACAACATCGGTGCCGGCGCCGACATCTCCCACTGGCTGGCCCGCACCAACCTCTCGGTGGAGATGGCCAAGCAGATCTCGGGCGGTCTGTCGGGTGTCTACGAGAAGTCGGTGATTGCTGCCGTCATTAGCAGCATCCATATCCCTAGTCTTCTGGCGACCATCAAGCCCAAGGAGTTTGAGTCGCTGGATGCTCTGCTGGCTCACATTGAGTCGGCTTCGAAGCACTAGATTCCATAGCTAATTGACTACATTTAGCTGCCTGTGGTACAGAGTTGGGCTCGAGCTGGGCTCTCCCCGTCGAAGGTTCAGACCTCGTTCACACGGGGTTACCGCGTTGTTACCTGGCTGTTATCTCGTTACCTCGTTACCATCTACTATGATGTTACCACGCTGGCACCACGCTCCACGCGCCATGCTGGTCTCGCACCATAACACAACATTCGACCCCAGACCCATCAGCTGATTAACAATGGCAGACAGGTTGAGCCAGCTGCAGACCTGTCTCGACCAGCTGGTGACGCAATTCTTCTCGTCGCTCAACTACGTCAATCAGCATCATGAGTTTGTGCCCACGGGTGACCAGCAAAAAGTAACCGATAGTGCCCACGAGGCGTTCCCTGCCGAGCGGTTCGACGCCGATCTTCATGAGCTTTCCAGAGACATTGTGGTGAAAGTCAAGCAAATAGAGACGCTTCTCGATAGTCTCCCGGGCATCGACACCTCGGAAAACACCCAGATGGAAGCAGTGGGCCGGCTGGAACAGGAGCTGGCGGCCGTGCAAAAAGAAAAGCAGGAAACGTTGCAGGAGCGACAGCGGTTACTAGGCTTGTGCAACGACCTGATCCTGCGTATCACAAAGGATAAAGTAGAGCTTGACCGCGAGGACTAAACCACTAAATACACCGTTAGATTAATTTATTTACAGGCTGATTTCTTTTTCCAGCGTCTCGAGCCGGCTCAGCAGCCGTTGTCGTTCCACTTCGTGGTCAACTGCGTCTGTGAAAGCTTGCTGAGCGTTTTTCAGCGACTGGCTGCCAAACGGATTGAACATCGAAAGCGTATCCACCTCGCCAACCACTAGGGAGCCATCGTCAACCGTCAACCGTGGCCGGGACCGCAGATCGTAGCAGTGAGTGTCGATTGGCCGCGATTGCCGCGCATGGGCCAGCTCGATAAACGCTGTGCGCCAGTTACTTGACGACGCCTCGCGGTTCTTCATGTACCGGTCCATAACCGTCAAGTATTCCGCCACTTGTTCATTTTCCATGCTGGTGGTCTCTGCCGGCACAGCTTACTTGGGAGATCCCAACCTCTACTAGTGTAAGCTAATTACCATCCGTACGCGTCATGGCCAAGATCACCAACCGCAAACAGTTCACCGTTAGTGGTCTTCCACTTGGGCGAGTATCGGGAATCAAAGTCATTTCCTACGCCGATTTTCAGCGGTTTGAATTGAACCTCCGCATCTCTCAATGGCGGGAAAACAAGCCTTCTGCCCGCTTGTTTGATAGCCCCGAAAACCTCCTCGCCCCGCACCGGCCGCGCTCGCACCTGTCGGGCTCGGCCGTATTCCTACCGGGCCCCGAAAATTCGCCAATCGCCACCCCAGCAACTCCCCGCCGAGGCATCGCTGTCGAGGTCATGCCGGTGGAGGGGACGCCCTTGCCGCAGCGGAAACGCGCAGCTGCAGGCTACCCGGGAACCCTGGACCCACCATCGTCAACTGTGGTTTTGTCGCAGAGCCCGCACAACAGCCAGCCCAGCCAGCCCAGTTTCGGCCAGCCCGGTTTCAGCCAGCAGAATCTGAGCCAGTCGAATCTGAGCCAGCCCAATCCGAGCCAGAGCCCTAGTCAGACGAGCCAATGGTTTAGTCCTCGGTCGCAGCACACCCAACCTACCGATTATAGCGACTATTAGTGCCAGTAGCAGGTGTGCCAGTAGCGGGTGTGCCAGGAGTGCCAACTGATAGCTCAAAGTATAGTATTATCTACATATTACGCCTCGGTGGCCCGGAACTCCTTGGGGTCACCAGGATAGACCTCCAGCAAAGGCACCAAATGGGCCGACTTGTCGCCCTTGATGTAGCGACGAATAAAGTACGGCAGTGCGCGGTGACATTGGTAGTCGACAAAGTCCTTGGTGGGGATAGAGAACACCCGGTCCAGCTCCTCCAGCGACAGCTGCTTGGTTTCGGGCATAAACAAAAACAACAGCACCAGCGAGATACAATTGAGACCAGCATAGAAGCAGAACGCACCGGTGGTACCAAACGCAACCTTCATCCGGAACCACGTCAATGACAGCACCGCCGCCAAAAAGTTGTTGACTGTGATGGACCACGCCATGCCAATCTCACGATGGAACACGGGGAACGTCTCGGACGCATACACAAACGGCACGGGACCCTCACCGGGAGAGTAGGCAATTGTGTACAGATAGATAAATGTGGCCATCAACCCAAGACGCAGCTTCTCGTTTGTGGCCAGTGCAGCGCAGCCGGTTGCAACCAGGGTCCAAATCATATGAGGATAGGTGAACATCAGCAGGAACCGACGTCCAAAGTGATCAATGGTATAGAGGGCAGGAAGCGCAAACAGCCAGTTGATGGCACCAAAGCCCCACGAGGCCCACATGGCCACCGTGGTGCTGCCAGTGGCCTCCTTAAACACCGACGACGAAAAGAAGGCCATGATGTTGATACCACTCATTTGGCGTGCGGCCATAATAACAGACGAGGCCAGAGTTGCCTGCCGGATACGGTTCTTGTAGAACAATTCGCAGAACCGCTTGAACACGCTGGACCGGCCCATGATCTTCTCCTCGGCCTCAATCTGAGTAGCCATGTAAAACAGATCGCGGGCAGCAAGAATACGATGCTTGCGCAGTCTCAACAAACACTTGTAGGCCTTCTCCATGCGGCCCCACTTCATATGCCAGCGAGGCGATTCGGGAACGAACCACACAAGCAACAAAAGAGGAATGGCAGGAATCATGGCCGAGCCCAGCTGCAACCGCCATGCAATCTTGCCAACTTTGTAAACAGCGAGATTGGCAGAGTATCCCAAAAGAATACCAAACGCAACCCAAATCTGCCACGAGGTAGTCAAACTACCGCGAATGCGAGCAGGCGCATTCTCGGCAGCCAGCACTGGCGCAGCCACCTCCTTGAAACCGACGCCGAAGCCAAGCAGAAAGCGGCACGCAAAAAGCTGGCCCCAGCTCTGGGTAAAAGCCGAGCCAATCGGGGCCAAGAAGCAAAAGATAGCAGCCATAAATAAAGTTCCCCGACGACCCAGGTAGTGGTTGGCCGGATCAGCCAACCACGCCGAGCAGGTGAACGCAGCAATATAGGGCGCAGAGTTGACAAGACCAACAATCCAGTTGTTTTTCTCATAATTAGGGTCCTTTGCATTTGTGATAGGGATGCCAAACTCCACGGGGAACGAAAGGTTCGCGCCGTTGGATCCGGTCTGATCCCAGCCTTGCACACAGGCACCAATCGAACAAAGCGCGACAGTAAGATACAGAGACATCGGATGGCTCCATCTGTGATCGCGCTCGTTGCGCAAGGCATCGAGTTCATCGGGATGAAGCTCGGTGATATCTTCAAAGTTGGTAGAGTTCTGAGCAGCCAGCGCACCGCGCTCAAGAAGAGGAATCATGTCCTTGTCCAGACCATGTCTGTCGACAAACTGCTCAACGCTCCTAAATAGTGCCGGCTTATCAAGGCCGTAGAGAGCGTTGGCGACATTGCCTTCGACCTGGATACCAGGCGCGTCTTCGACGTGATAGACTCTGGCCTTTTCACTGTCCGTGGAGGGAATAGGCGAGAGGTCAGTAGCTTTGATGACCATCAGAGAAGTTTAACAGAAATAAGCGAGTCCGCTGAGGCTTACCCCAATTCATGGGGCTCACGCTACGTATTTATACCCTATTTGCAGCTCGTGCATACCCAACCCCTCATTTAATGTGCAGATTGCGGGGAAACTCTTAACCCTAACATCATCGGATTAATCCGTGCACATTCAAGCGGAACTCATGCAGATTATCCGACGCGCCAAGACAAGTCGCTAAACGTTTTGTCTGTATATAGCCAACGGCCTGGGTCCCAGATTGCTAGACCATCTCAACAACTAAAGGTATCTATTTAAAGGCCGCTTATAATTCCGATTCTCATGCATGATCTTGCTCCTACAGAGCCAGTTACGTCATGCGCATTCCGGGGGACCGTGGGGCCAGCCCTTGTTTGACAGTTTCCAGGCCAAGCCATTGAGCGCGGTCCACTCACAATTACTAGCCCTTCATTGGCACCACAAACCATATCAAAACAAGTGTGAACCTTGTGCAATCTTTGATTGGAATCTTAACCTTGAAGGGGAGGCTCTAGGCTATATCTGCCCTCACCCTATGCAGGTGTTGAGTGAGCCATGGGTCTAGGGTCGATAACCCTGATACGACAGCCCCTCCCTAGAGACACGTGGCGTGGTTTGGGTACCCATTTGTCGTGGCTTTAGTAGGCGGTGCTAAAACGAGCGACTCTATCTACTATGTATGAGTCTGTTGTGTTGATAGCTGTTGAGAGCTATACCATGCACCATCGATGATTCGTGTTCGGACAAGCGGGGAAACATTGCATATTCCTGTAAGCAATAGAGCAACGGGTCCTCATGCACCATAATATTGCTGGCTCGTTTCTGTTCTATCGGTGGCAGCTTTGATCACTTTCCTATAAACGAGACTTGTCTATGTTTTCTCTATATCATTCACCGCTGTTGCTTCAAAGGCTCCTATGGCATCGTCTTGATAAATAAAATAGGTAGGTAGAGACATAGACTAATAGGTATTTCGCTATCACCTAGTCAATCACCCAATCAGTCACCAAACCAACCATCAAATCAACACAAAATCAACTTTGAGCGGCATGGGCTTGCCGCGCTCAGAAAGCTTGTCAGTGCGGCTCTTGCGACTTCCCAACCCAGTCCCCAGCCAGATCAAGCGTCCGATTAGTCAACCCGGCCCCCAGCCCAGTCAAGCCTGCGATTACCCAAGGCACGCTAGGGTTGGGCCATCAGCAGTCACACCGTTAGGGCGCAAGCAAGGACGGGGGCGACTCTGAGTATAAAGCACCAAAGGTCCCATAGCTTCCACCTTATCTCAACATGAGAAACAAGTGGAGAAAGAAGAGAGTTCGTCGTTTGAAGCGCAAGCGGCGGAAGGTCCGGGCCCGTAGCAAGTAGTCGGTGACCCGCGCGCGTTAAATCGCCCAGTAGAAACAAACCGCCATTTTCTACGCCCCCTCCTGAAAGTTCCCGGACATCCCGAGTTTCCGGATTCCGTGTTTCCGGTTTGGCTTGGAGCTACCGCAAGAGCCCAGCAGTTGGCCGTCAATGGCCCGACCGCTAGTAGTTAGTGTTTGTTTTGAGAATCCTTGTATAGTTGTACTTTTTATAAGTGCTACTGCCAAAAAATAGTGTATGGCCGCCAAACCAACTCCTGATCGATGACCTCTGTGGCAAAGGGCGATTTTTCAGTGTGGTGGGGTTGATGATCTAAGGAGGCCTACTCGGCATCGAAGTGAATCGAATCGGTTGGTCTGCATTTGCCACCCGAAAGAAAGTTTTTTTCAGGCTTGAGGATATTCATATGGTGCAGAATTGACGTCGTCTAGTCATTTCTTCTCCTTATAACAGCCCCCTGTATCAATTGGTCTTGCTAGTGACCTGTTTTTCCCAGTCATCACTGCTTTTTTAGTTGGATATGGTCAACAAGCGACGGGCCAAGAAAATCAAGGCTCCCTACAAAAAGTATGTCGGAAAAGGACTCGAAGGAGATACTGCTGCCGATCTTGACTTGGAAGACCTCAGTTTAGAGCCGGACCAGCCTGATCAACCCCTCGAGGAGCCTTCACAAGAGCTTATCTTCGGCAAGGACCAGCAGCAGCAGGCCCATCCGGGTCTGCCTGCTGATGTCCTCAACATTGTTTTTTCTTATTGCGAGGAATTTTACAACTTTCTGTTTGTGAATTCGTATTGGTACATGGTTGCTCTTGCGTTTGTGTACCGACGGCCCGAGTTGGGGCCCCAAAACTTTGGCCAGTTTGTGCAGGCCATCACCGACCACAAGCAGCTAGGCAGCTACGTGCGAGAATTGGATCTTACAGGAATTGTTCAGACTGGCAAAAACAGCATGACTGCCCGATTGTTGCGGCGGTGTGCGTCGAGACTGGAGCTGTTTGTAGCCCCCCAAAGCCATTTCGGAGTGTCGCCGTTGATGTCGCTACGCAATTGCACCCGCTTGCGAGTCCTGGATCTCGGGCTGGTTTCGGAAACCGTGAACCTGCCGCAACTGTTTACTGCGATCGAGGAGTTCCAGGATCTCGAGGTGATGCAGTTCCCGCGGTCGTCGATTTCCTGTGATCACTACAATCTGAAATGGCCGCCGAATTTGCGCAGCCTGGGGCTTGCCGGCGGAATCTCCAGCGAGTTTCTTGAACAAACAAAATTCCCCGACTCAATCACTACTTTACAACTGTCAAACTGCCCCCTGGTGAGCACAGACGCTGTGCTTAATTTATTGACGCGGGTGGGACCCCATCTCAAACGGTTGGTGGTGCAGTACCCACTGCCACTTGTAGCCGCCACTGCGTTGGATACGGCTCTTTTTCTGTGCCCGAACCTCACCTCGTTTGTGGTGAGTGTAGACTATGTCAGTGCCGATTTCCTGGACTCGGTATATACTGATCATCCCCTGCGGACCTTGACCTTGACCTCGTCAGGAATGATTGGCCATACCGACAAAATCAAACCTACCGATGTTATCATGGTAACCGACAGTCTCAACCAACTTTCCCGAGTGCGGGTGAGCATTCAAATGGGCTGGAACCCTCGAAACGAAACAATTGCCGAGCTTGCATCGATATTGGATGAGCGAGGAGGAGGGTTATGGTTCATTTAGCCAGGCCATGTATTTATGTGTATTATGTATTCATGTGTATTATATAGTTTCAAACCGGTTAAACCCGGTTCAAGGCATTTTCAGCGGAGTCAAACCAATTTTTAAAGCCAGTTAAAGGTATATTAAAGGCAGGAAAACATACTCCTAACTAGCATTAGCCCGGCCCCACCGCCTATGACGTGAAACATGTATTACATGCGCGGGTTAGGGTACCCACCGGGCAAGGGCACAGTCCTCGGGAGGTAATTATGCCACGCGACAAGCGAAAACCCCCCCCCTCCTCTTGTCATGACCAAAAAAGTACATGGTGAGGCTGTCAAGGCCACCGCGCCTTATCGCGTCACCACACCGGTGGCGACGCTGGCAAAGGACCGCACGCTCACGCTCAAGGACCGCAAGCTGCTCGGGCTGGTGCTCGTGATTGCCATGGCGGTCCGGTTCTACAACCTGGCGTGGCCCAATTCGGTGGTGTTTGACGAGGTCCATTTCGGCGGCTTTGCCCGCAAGTACGTGATTGGCCGCTTCTTTATGGACGTGCACCCGCCGTTGGCCAAGATGCTGTTTGCGGTGGTGGCCTGGATTGGCGGCTACGACGGCGAGTTTCTGTTTGACAACATCGGCGCCGTCTATACCGGCCAGAACGTGCCCTATGTGCTGATGCGCATGCTGCCGTCGGTCATGGGCGTCATGACCATTGCCCTGCTGTACGCGACGCTGCGGGCGTCGGGCGTGCGCTCGAGCATCTGTGCTGCGTCGGCGTTGTTGCTCACGTTTGAAAACACCCACGCTACAGAGTCTCGCTACATTCTTCTCGACTCGCCGCTGTTGTTTTTCGTGGCCCTGAGTGCCTATGGCTACAAGAAGTTCGAGAACGAGGTCCCGTTCACTCGGAATTGGTACCGGTACCTGACGTTGACCGGCCTTGGTCTGGCCACCACCGTCTCGTCGAAATGGGTTGGCCTGTTTACGATTGCGTGGGTTGGTGTTCTGACTGTCTACCAGCTGTGGTGGCTGTGGGGCGATCTTAGCGTGCCTGTCAAGAAGTTCTTGAACCACTTTGTGGCTCGCGCCGTGCTGCTGATTGCCCTCCCCATTGCGTTTTACACGGCTATGTTCTACCTGCACTTTTTCTGCGTGGACAACACCGGCGACGGCGCTGATTTCATGCCCCGCACGTTCCAGGCGAACCTCAAGCACAATGATCTGCCGCAGAACATCCCCGTGAATGTTGGTTTCGGCTCGCAGATTAGCCTGCGTCACGTCAACACAAATGGCGGCTACCTGCACTCGCACGATGCCCTGTACGAGACCGGCTCCAAGCAGCAGCAGATCACGCTTTACCCGCACATGGACGACAACAATCTCTGGGTGGTGGAGAACGGCACCGATGCGTGGGCACCGGCAAACTACACCGGCGGCTTTGTTCCCTTGGTGGACGGCTCGATCATCCGCCTGCAGCACCGCGACACCAAGCGTCGTCTGCACTCGCACGACCACCGTGCGCCCGTCACCACCCACGACTATGTCAACGAGGTGTCGTGCTATGGCTACGATGGTTTTGAAGGCGACGCCAACGACAACTGGCGCGTCAAGATCATCAAGGACAAGTCCACCGGTGCAGGCAAGGACTCAGTGCAGGCGTTGCGCACTTACTTCCAGCTCGAGCACACGCTGTCGGGGTGCATGCTGTACTCCAAAAAGACAAAGCTGCCCGAGTGGGGCTTTAGCCAGCAGGAGGTGTCGTGCATCCGCAGCGGCAAGCAGCCAAACACCCTGTGGTACATTGAGGAGAACTCGAACCCGCAGGTCACCAACCCCGAACGGGTGTCGTACTCGCCCATGTCGTTTTTGTCCAAGTTTTTGACTTTGCAAAAGGTCATGTGGGACGTCAACAAGGGCCTCACCGAGCCCCACAACTGGGAGTCTCGGCCCGAAAGTTGGTTGACGCTGCGCCGTGGTATCAACATGTGGGGTGAGAACCATCGTCAGGTGTACCTGGTGGGCAACCTGCCCATCTACTTGGCGATTGCCGGCGTGATTGCCGTTTATGTTATTGTCAAGGCTCTGCAACTTCTGCTCTGGCAGCGGAACGGTGGCATGTCGCGGTTGATTGGCCCTTCGGACGCCACTCCCGTCACCGCCTCGCAGGCGTGGGCCATCTTTGACCACAACTTTGGCAGCTACGCTCTGGGCTGGTTCATGCACTACTTCCCGTCGTTTTTGATGGCCCGCCAGCTGTTTTTGCACCACTACCTCGCAAGCATCTACTTTGGTGTGCTGGCCATTGGCCAGGCGTTTGAGCTGCTGGCCGAGCGCCTGCCGTCCAAGCAGCTGTCAAAGGCCATCATTGCCTTTTTCGTGGCCGGCTCGGTGATCTGGTTCGCGTGGTACGCGCCCCTGATCTACGGCTTCAAGTGGTCCAAGGGCCAGTGCGAGGCCGCAAAGTTCAACGACATGGACTTTGAGTGCAATCTCTTCTTTGAGAACAAGGCAGACTACCAGTCCTACGACGCGGGTGTCTCCAACCCCGTCGAGACCGCTTCTTCTGTCGAGGCGCCCAAGCCCGTCGAAACCGACGCTCCTGTGGAGCAGGTCGTCATCGTCGAGGAGAACAATCATGCCGCACCCGTGGTTCCCGAGCACGCTGGCGTGGACCAAGAGACCGCTGTCGTTGTCGAGGGGGCCGCTTAAGCGTGTATTTCTCCTAGCTAGCAATATACCATTTTCATAAGCCTTTGTATGGGGTTGTTATCTCTTCAACATACTTGTACTAATTTCTGTACTAATATATGGGTCGTCGCCGGCAGCGGCACCAGCCAGCCAAAGCCTAATCGCGCTTCCAAGATAGCTTGGGCGTGTAGCCTTCGGCAAGATAGATGCCGCCATAGCCACGGATGGTGTTCCATGCCTCGATGTAGCAGATCAAGGCAGTGGCAATGGCCATCTCCCGATTCACCTGGGCCTCGTTGACCCGCAAGTCAAAGCCCTTGCGGTTGGGGTGGATGGTGACCTGGGCAAGTCGCTCGCGCACTTCGGCGTCTTTCTGGCCATAGTTGAGCACCCGCTCGAGGAACTGACCCTTCGTGGTCCATTGGTAGGTGTTACCGTCGGCCAGCTGGAACACGCGGTACTGGTCCAAGGCATCGACCTTATGGTCGACCACATGCCAGCCCAGCTCCAGCTCGGAGCTGTCGGCTGTCTTGATAACAAGAACATTGCTGCGAAGGCCGGCCCGCAGAGTCACAATTGGCTTGTCGTCGCCACGCATGTACATCTTGTATGCGCCCTTGACGGCCCGCGACCGGGTCATATGATACAACCGGTCATCGTAGACCTTGGTACCAGGAACACTATCGTCAAAGACACTAAATGTCTTAGATCCAGTTCCAAATTCTTTGCGAATAGAATACGACTTGGCTCCGTCGCACAGATCAACAATGGTAGGAGTGTAGTGGCTATCTTCACGGTGAACGCCCATAATGGCAGAGCTCGCCTTTACCACGGGCCGCATAAACGGACTCAGAAACAATTCAACAGGCATAGTAAGTTAGGTATTAGGATGGTCTAAGTACCAGTATTTATGTATTCGAGCAGCGTTCTTCATGCTATACAATCCTACATGCATAGTATGCACGCATATGCATGACGAATTATGGTAGTACCAAACTTGGAATTGAGTAACTATTCTCGATTCGCCTATGAGATTCAGTTGTCTATTAACGTTTGATTCGTTCAGTGGTCCAACGTCTATCGATTTCGCGAGATTAAGCAGGGTTACTCCATTGGGCGGATTACACTGGAAGTGCCATAACAATAAGACATCAAACCGGGCTATGAGAAGAAAAAATAATGCAAACCATGAGATGAACCAGCTGAATGTATTGAAATGCCAAAAAAAAAAAAACAATGCGGTCCCGGTGAGGGTCGAACTCACGATCTTTCGATTAACAGTCGAACGCCTTAGCCAACTTGGCCACGGAACCCTTCGGTCACGTGTTGTGGGCGGTTCCAAAGATACTGTCGTTTTCGCAAGCCCGCAGGCGAGCTTGAAACGCTCAGCAAAAATATGCCACCTAGCGGAATTGAACCGCTGACCTTTGCATCTCACACTAAAGTACAAGTGCAACGCTCTACCACTAAGCTAAGACGGCTGACTTAACCCCAGAGGCCTGAAAACAACCCGCGCCCTGGCTGAGAATCGAAACACAGGCTCCAACCACTCGGCCAATTCACCGGAAATTTTCGATTTTGAGGTACAATCGGGTATGGATAACAGCTGACAATATCAAGCTGGCTCGAATACAATTGCGCGCTAAATGCCTCGTTAAGAACCGTAAAGGCTATCAAGTATAATAACAGTATGTGAATAATAAGTTTATAGCCTACTCCAGCTTGGGCGGCGCCTGTGCAGCCTTGCGGGTAGCGTAGGAAGGACGTTTAACCCGGCACCACAAGGACATCTTTGAGTCAAAGATAAAGTTGTAAATGGTCATCACCCAGGAGTCAGTTTTGGGGAGAGGGTCGTAGAACTCACGGGCCATGCGGTTCAGGTCCTTGAGGCGCGACCACGGCACGTAAGGGAAGTCATGATGCTCATTGTGGTAACCAGCATTGTAAACAAAGAAATTCAGCGGACCGTAGTAGCTGAAAGTCTCAGGGTAGAGCATTTTGTCGTCCTTGGGGGGATCCGTGAAAACATAATGCTCGGCGATAAAGTGGCCGGCGATGGGATGCAGAGAGCCGCTGAACAAGGCCGACACCAAGAGGTACCAGTACGACATCCAGCCGCAGGTCTTGACAAGAATGACATCGGCAAGGACCTGGACGAGGATATTGAGGTAGTGGACCCACGTGAACTCGACATTGACCAAGAATACAGGCCGAACAGCGTAGAACAGAAGCTGGAAAGTAGCGAAAAAGGCCTTACCCGCGACATTGGACAGCACAAACGCCTCTAGGCTCGTTGGCAAGTCGGTATCAAAGTCAGGCTCGCCCATGTGCTTGTGGTGAAGCAGATGGTACGGCCCAAAGCTGGCCGAGTAGGGAATGCCCACCGGAAGGTTTGCAATGATGCTAAACAGGCGGTTGTGGACGGGCTTTTTAAAGCCAAGGTTATGGCAGAACTCATGGATGGCCAGAAACACGTTTGAATCGCAAGTCGCACCGACGAAATAGGCACAGACCCAGAAATACCAATCTTTGAACGAGGCATTGCGCATCAGCACTGCGCACGACAGCTGCAGCGTCACCACAAACAGCACAATCCACTTGGTTTTTGGCTCGTAGCCGGTTAGCCGCGTCACTTCAGGATGGGCCTTGATGATTTCCATGCGCCGGCTGCGGTGCGGCTCTTCCTGGTACGTCAAGAAGAAGCGGGCATCGAGATCCTGTAGATGCGTTCCTGCGGGCCGAGCCGGCGGTTCTTGGATGGTACGTTCCTGAACGGTACTGGTTTCTGCTTTCTCCATCAGATGAAACGAGTAAGTAAAACGAGCAAAAAGGGGGGTGCTAAAAAACCAACGAAAGTTCCAGGGATGACACCACTGACGAAACGACGAAAATACGACTAAAAGGAAAGGTAGGGTTTTTTTAGTCAACTCAGGTGACAGTTAGAGGCTTAGGGAGTGGGCCGAGAATCCTAGCTTGGGATATACTGACTTGACAGTGAATAATAGGGGCAGTGAAATATGCACGGACCCAGCTATTTTGGCAACAGTGGGAGATTTATGCCGATTAGGGTTCCACAACCCTTGTCGAGAAACAAACAACAGTAGCTGGTGGTCCCCACTTGTGCCAAGGGGATAATTTTTGTGAGCTTTAGAGGTGCTTAAAATACATGGAAGAACCTGTGGTACCGACCCCGTTTGATTACGACCCTGAGGCAACTACTTTGCTGCCCATTTTCCGCCCCAATGAGCTCGACTCCGTCCCTGTGTGCTCACAAGCAAACGACATTTGCGATCTGATCATTGCGCATGTGGAGCACAGCCTCAAGTCCGAGCAGCTGCGCTCGCCGCAAACCAACTCGTTTTTGATCCGCCCGCTGATGGATGCCATCCGCAAGCATTATGCTAGCCCGGCATTGATGTATGCGCTGCTGGCAAACAAGATCCACTTTGCCATTGAAAGCAAAAACGATCCCGCGTTCGCCCAGCTGTGGCTCACGCGGTCGGCGGTATGCGAAATTGTGGCCGTGCGCATGATCCCCAACTTTTTGATGGATGATCTCGCCCAAAACATTGTGTTTGGCTTCTACCCCTTGGCCGATGGCACCGTCGACAAGGCCACTGTGATTCCGTACTGGCTGCGCATGTCTGCATTGGAGCTGGCCATTCACGGCGAAGCGAAAACATTCTTGGCTCACCCTGCCATTGCGTCGATTGTCGAGGAGCTTTGGAAGGGCACGCTAGTATTTGATGCGGTGCTCTACAAGGCTCATCGGCTCAAACTCAGAGACAGACAGCAGCTGAATACCATGCTGTCGGGGCGACGAGGTCTTTTGGGACGATACAACCACGAAGACGTTTCGTTTTTCAAGCTCTCGCGACTGCGAGTGCCCATGTACCGGCACGTTCTCAAGCTATTTTCGGTGACGGTGCTTGTTGTTTTGTATTTTGCCAATCTCGGCAACCGGGCATCTGAAATTACTCTTAGTGAGGTCCTGTTTACTATTTGGGCCCTGGGATTTGCACTTGATGAGCTCACAAACCTTCGCTACATTGGCTGGTCACTATACTTCCAGTCCCTTTGGAGTGCTTGTGATTTCTGCACCATGATTGCTTTAGGGTGCTACTGGCTGTTCCGGGGCATGGCTCTGTTTGGAAGCGAATCTACGGCAGCCACCCTCAATAACTGGGCCTACAATGTTCTTGCCACCGCGGCCATTTTCTTGATTCCTCGTATATTCTGTGTCCTTGAAACCAACAAAGGCTTTTCGCGCATCGCCATCTCCATGCGCAAAATGAGCATTGATCTGACCTACTGCTGCATTGCTGTCATTGTGTTTTCAATAGGCTTCTGGGCGTCGCTGGTGTCGTTTGCCGAGGGAATCTATACCCCCAAAGCGATTTTCTATGACCAAGTCCGAATTTTGTTTGGGTTCACGCCAGCAGTTTGGGAGTCGTGGCGAAACTACTCGCTGCTGGGCCGCTCGGTTCTTTTTTTCTATCTATTCTTGGCCCAATTTGTGGTCAGTACAATGGTGATTGCTGCCTTGGCTGCCCGGTACCGAGATATCGTGGACAATGCCGAGGAGGAGCACCATTTCCAAAGAGCGGTGCGGGTAGAGTCGAAAATCAAAAGCGAGCAAGCTACGCTTTTTTTCTATGCCGAGCCTTTCAATCTCCTTAACTGGATGACCTACCCCCTCATTTATGTGATACCCATCCGGTCTTATTTGCACATGAACCGACTAATGCTCAAGGCGACGCACATCCCGATTTTTGCGTGCATATATGTGTGCGAGCGCATCACTGCCCAGCTGGAGAGCCGCAAGCGAGACAAAGCCGAGGACCAGAGCGAGCGCATCAAGCGGCATTTCCAGGACCGCAACGCTGCCCGCGCCCGCCAGCGATCGCGCAAGCCTCGACGTCGGTTCCCGCAGTCGCGGGCGTTCCCGGATGTGGAGCCTGCGGTTGCCCCCAACATCACCACGCTTGGCCTTGTCGAAGAGGTCTTGAGCAACCCCAGCAACAGTATTCCTCGCAACGTTTCCAAGCCGGCCCATCGGCCCTCATTTGATGTTCTTGCTGAGGAAGCGCATCCTGCTCGCCGGCGCGGACTTTCATTCTCGTCCGTTGCTGCGTCTCAGCGCCTGCATAGCGGCTATGCATTGTCGCCCTCGCGATCGTCGGGCGCCGCGTTCCGGTCATTTGGCGAGCGGCGGCGTCCTTCTATGGACTCTGAACAGGAGCCGGATCCCGAGGCTGACATTCTTTACGACGACCGCACCGATTTGCTTGATTATTTAGAGGAAATCGAGCGCAGTAATCTGCGCATTGAGAGCATGCTCGAAAAGGTATGCTCCAGGATGAATAGCTAATACCTATACGATTCGTTCATAATTCCCATACCATCCTTCATGTTTATAATACCCATACCGGCGAAAGGTAGCTGAAATCTCGAGCCAAAAAGTATGCTACGTGCCCCAAAAAGCACCAGCGGCTAAAAAAATGGACGACACCGGAATCGAACCGGGGACCTCGCGCATGCTAAGCGCACGTGATAACCAACTACACCAGACGCCCTCAAGTTGTCGAAATTTTGGTTGTGGTGGTTTTACCAACGCTCTACATGCATGCTGGAAGGTTAGGGTGGATCGCGGGGGAGAGGCGCTGGCGCACGCGACCAACGCCTGCTACCAGGGTGGCAACGCGTTTTGCCGACTAACGAGTTGTTTCAGGTACACAGAGGATAGGCTTTGGGTCTATTGGTTCTGCAATATGATAGTAAAGCTAATGTGGATAAGAGAGCCGACCCGTCATCTGCTTGTGACATGCATGAAATCTAGGGCAAGCTGCAGGATCTGTGGCACTGACGTGGTGAAATAATTATGGGGAGTAGCAACCTTTTTCGCCACAGGGGCTCGGCGCGGCAATTTTTATCGCCAAGGAGGTAAATCCGGTAGCTAAATCTAGGTAAAAGCTCGTTCAGTTATGGTTGCGGAGGCCGTAATTGCGGACCGCCTATTCGTTCGGGAAGAGCAGTTAGCTAAGTTTTCACTCAAACTTAGACACCCCTGTACGGAATCTTCACGAGAAAAGCTCCACCCCCCGATAAAAATGTCAAACTTTGCCACAACTGCCGATAACCAATGGACCCGAGCTGGTCTCACTAGCCGGGTATCTGAAAACGACGACGATAGCGCGGCTTTTGAGGCGGCGGCTCTGCACGCCGGCTACGCGCCCTCTAAGCTTGCCGAGACGTCTCGAGGCCCCAGCGGCCCCAGTGGCCCGGCGCCGATCCAAAAAACCGTTTTGAAGGATCTTCCCGACGGCAGAGTCTATACAATGGAAGAAATGCTCTCGATCTACCACCAGCTTGCCGACAACAGCCAGCTGCAAAACCCGTTTTCCGGCGACGAGTCGTTTACGCTGAAATCCTCGGAAGTTCCCTTGTCTGTTTCTGGTCTACCGGACGTTCCGACACCGCCGCTAATGCCGCAACGACTCGACAGCCCCGCTGGCTCAGCGGCTACTTATCAGGCTCAGCAGCATCTTCCGCAGCATCAGTCGCAACAACAGCACCCGCAACACCAACACCAGCAGCATGGCCAGTGGGCCCAGCCAGGGTCGGGCAAACAAACGCCGCTGGGCAGTCTTCCTACATCGCGCAACGCCTCGGTTTCCTCGGGCATGCGAGGAGACTTTTTCGCCGGAGGGCTCGGCGGGTCTGCCGCCAGCCTCGGCGGCCTGGGCGGGTCGTTCCGCGCCATGTCGCCTTTTTCGGGTGTTGCCGGCACCGACGGAGGCTCGCGGTTCGATGTGTGGAGCCGCCCGTCTCCCAATAACTCGTTTGGACCTACGAGCGCTGGCCTGAGTCCGTCTGTGAGCGACGCGAATCTGAGTGCGAACCTCAGCGGCAACATCAGCGGCCTTGGAGGGCTTGGTGGCCTTGGTGCGTACGCGCCGCCCGGGCTGTCGCCGGCTGTGGCCTTTGAGACCATCCAGTGGACATACCGCGACCCCAGCGGCACCGTGCAAGGCCCGTTTGACGGCTTGTCGATGCTGAAATGGCACGAGGCCGGTTGGCTCAATGACCAGCTGTTGGTGAAGCGCGCCCAGGATAAGAACTTCATCTTGCTGGACGAGCTCAAGCGGCGGGTCGGCAACCCCAAGCCCTTCAGCGCCAGTCTGTCGTCGGAGAAATGGGAGCAGGTATTCTCACCGACCGCCGACAGCTCGTTTGGCGCGGCCCCGCCTCCCGCTAGCATGGGCGGCGTTGGCTCGAGCTGGCCCGACTCGGCGTGGCCTGCCGGCCAGTCGCGGCAGTCGCGGCCGTCGTCGCTGTTTGCCGAGTCGCACCAAGTCAACGGTCTGATGCAGAACCTGGATATCCAGGACCACCTGACCACCGACGACAACAACTCGACGCGGGCTACCGTGGCTGCCAGTACGCGGTCGTCCAGCGTGCACAGCTCGCCGCTGGCCGCCATGCAGTCGCCGCGCATCCGGGCCGAGCAGGTCTCGAGCCCGTTGGCCAAGACCAGCATGATTGTCCAGCCCAGCCCGATTGGCCAGCCCAGCCCGATCGGCCAGCCCAGCGTGATTGGCCAATCCGGCAAGCCTAGTCCTATTGGCCCGCCTCCTCCCTCTGAGCCGGCCAAGTCTGCGTCTGTTCCCGCGGTCCCCGAGATCCCTAGCGCTTCCTCAGTGGCTGCTCCTGCAGCCGCTCCTGTGGCCGCTACCGAGGCCGACTACTCCGCTGCTTCTGCGGCCTCGCTGGCCGAGCCCGATGCCGCGGCTGACGCTGGCGAAGACGAGGAAAGCCCCGCGTGGACTCGCCGCACTGCCACGCCCAAGCTGTCGCTGAAGCAGATCAAGGAGCGCGAGGAAGAGCGCCGCAAGAAGCTGGCACTCGAGGAGGAGCGCCGCGCCGCCGAGATCCGTGCCCGCAACATCCAGCAGGCCACGGCAGAGCAGCAGGCGCTCGAGCTGGCGCAGGCGCAGGCCGCGGTAGCCAGCGAGGGTGACCGGGCTACATGGGCTGTGCCGGCGACCACGGCGCCCAAAAAGTCGCTGGCCGAGATCAAGCAAGAACTGACGCAGTCCAAAAACGTGCAGAAGCCCAAGGTTCCGCTTGGCTACGCCGACGTCGTGCGCGGTACGCCTCGCGGGATCGGCCTGCCGCGGACCGCGGCGCCGGCCAAGCCTACGGGTCCTGCCGCTGGAAGTGCTGCTGCCGCTGGCGGCGCACCCGGCCTGGATGCTGGTTCGCCCAGTATGCGCCGAGCCGAGCCTGCACCAGGCTTGTCGCCGGCACCCGCTCCGGCCGGCTCGGTGTGGCAGAGCGTGCGCCGCAGCGGCAAGTCGAGCCCCGTCGTGGCTCAGGCCACTCCTACCGGCTACGCTGCGGCAGCTGCTTCGGCACCTCGGGCTCCTGCTGCGGCGCCTGCGGCGCCAGTTAGCGCCAACCGGCACACTTCGGCTGCCCGCGCGGCGCCGGCTGCTGCTGCGCCGCCGGCCATGAAGCCTGCCAGCGTGACCGACGAGATGGTGCAGTGGTGCAAGATGTCGCTGAAGCAGGGTCTGTCCAAGGACGTGAACCCGCAGGAGCTGGTTGAGCTGTTTCTGTCGCTGCCGGCGACACCCGATGCCAAGGATTTCATTGCCGAAAGCATCTATTCTTATTCCACGACCCTCGACGGGCGGCGATTCGCGCACGAGTTCCTGCAGCGCCGCAAGACGGCCGAAAAGGGCCTCAAGCCCGGCGAGACGTGGACCGACGTGCTGGCACGGATCAATCCCGACATGGAGACGGATCCGTCTTTCAAGGTCGTGACCAAGAAGCGGTTCCGCAACCTGGCCAAGCCCGAGATGTAGCTGTAAATATGTTGCTTTAGATGCAGACTTATCGTCTTTGTGTTTAGGTGTGGCTTTTACGGGTTCATGGATTGACGATCGACACTACAGCGGCAGGTCCTACATCTAGAACAGAACTAAATAGGCTTTTTAATGAGCTTGGCACGCTCCTTGGAGAACGGCGACTGGCCAGCGTTTGCTGCCTCCAGGGCTTCCGGGCTGGCCAGGCTTTTGAACTCGTCCTTGAACAGCTCCAGCTGCTCGAGACGGCGGCGCACGGCGTCGTTCTGGGCAACCTCGGCGCCCGACTGGATGATATACTGCCAGTTGGGCGAGAACTGCACCGCCTCGCCTACAATCTCCTTGAGTTCCTTGTCGAGAACCTGCTCGGTGCCGGCAAACCGCTGCGACAGGTCGTCGCCAACGAGACCGTTCTGGTGAAGGTTGGTGAGCGGCTGCTTGGCCTCGCGCAGTTTAAGCACCTGGAACACGTCCTGGGCCGCCCAGGCCTGGAGAGCCATCTGCAGCAGCGGCTGGGGCACTTTTCCTGCCTGTTTGAGCGAGTGGTAAATATCCTGGGCAAAATTGTGGGGGTAGAACAGCTCTGCCCGGCTGAGTTCGCGGATCTTGCGTTGGCGATATATCCGTGAGAAAACAACAAGTGATGTTAAAAGCACGGCAAGGTATGCCACGGGCGTCCACACCGAGATTGTGTCGCCCATTGATGTGCTGTCGGGAGTTGTAGTCAGGCTGGTTGTAGTCAGGTGGAGCTGGCTGTAGCTGGCTGTAGCTGGGAGCAGTCAGTAGCAGTAGTCAGTAGTTAGCAGTGGGAGTAGTCAAAGTAGTGGGAGTGGGAGTAGTCAGTAATGATCCTCCGCTTCAGAGGCAAGGATGGCATGCTGCGAGTGAGCATTGAGCAAGGCGCCAGCTTCAGCGATGCAATCAAGCAGCTGGAAAAGCAACTGCCGGCGCATTCAAACCTTAAAGTGGCGTCGCAGCCCAATACCGAGGGCGAGGCGGCGTCGCCGAAATGGGACAGCGACTTGGCCAGTTTGGGCGTCAAGCACGGCGACCTGTTTTTTGTTACTTATGACTCGGACTCGGCATCCAGCGGCCCTGCCGTGCCTGCGTCGAGTGTTCCTGGCGCTGCTGCCGATGCCGCTGCTGCGGCCGCTGCTGCCAGTCTAACCACTAAACAGGATCCAATTGACGACGAGCTAGACAAGCTGGACGGCAAGATCCCTCGCAAACGCACGAATCTGTGCAAGCATGGCGAGCGCGGCATGTGCGAGTACTGCCAGCCGCTGGAGCCGTTTGACGAGGAGTATCGCGTGGACAACAGCATCAAGCACCTGTCGTACCACGCCTATCTCAAGAAACTTCAGTCCGAGTCGTCGCTGGCCAAGGTGCTCGAGGTGCCCGACTACAAGGTGAACCGCAATTGCAAGGCCGGCCATGCGCCGTGGCCCGCCAGCATCTGCTCCAAGTGCCAGCCGGCCGCCATTACGCTGCAGCAGCAGCGGTTCCGGATGGTGGACCATCTCGAGTTTGCCAATCCCAGCATCGTCAACAACTTCATCGAGTATTGGCGCAAGTCCAACACCCAGCGCCTGGGGTTCATGATCGGCACTTACGAGCCGCATCTGCTGGTGCCACTGGGCATCAAGGCCGTGGTGCACGCCATCTACGAGCCCGAGCAGACCGGCGCCATGGACGGCATTGCCGCTGACCTGGAACCGGGCCCGGCCGTGTACAGTGCGGCCGCCGCGCTCGGCATGCAGATCGTGGGCATTGTGTTTACCGACTTGGTGGACTCGGGCAAGGGCGACGGCAGTGTGCTGTGCAAGCGGCACGGCAACAGCTACTTTCTGTCGTCGCTGGAGGCCGCGTTTGCTGCCAACCTGCAGAACAAGTTTGCCAGCCCGTCGAAGTACAGCGATAGCGGCGTTTTTTCGTCCAAGTTTGTGACGTGCGTGATCTCGGGCAACCCCGTGGGCGAAATCGACATGGCGTGCTACCAGGTGTCTGTGCAGGCGCAAAGCATGGTGGACGCGGACCTGATTGTGCCCAGCACCAACCCGTCGGTGATGCGCATCAAAGACCCGAGCCGCGAGCGCTATGTGCCGGATATCTTTTACAAGCGGGTGAATGAGTACAAACTCACTGTGCAAGAAAACGCCAAGCCGGCGTTCCCCGTGGACTACTTGCTGGTGTCGCTGTCGCACGGCTTCCCCGACTCGCCCAACGAGAGCGTGAGCAATGCCTTCACGGTTGAAAACCGCCCGTCGCTGCGGTCGCAAACGGTGTCGCAGCTGTCGGACCGCCTGGAGCTGCAGACAGGGCTGCGCAGCGACCATCTCCGGGACTTTCACTTGCTTGCCTATTTATTCGCCGTGGGGGCGTTCCAGCCCGCCGAAATCAAGTTGCTAACGCAGCTTTTGGCCGAGGAAAAGGCCGATCCGAGCAGTGCCAAAGTCGTAGACCTGGCGACTCAGCTGGCTCATAGTCCGAGCATAGCCACTCTTCGGGTGCTCGCCCAGCATTGATTGGTGCTTTTGCTTTAAAGTGTAAATTGTAGTCTGTTCTCTACTGTGTTTTACTATCTGTACTGTCCTCTCGTGGACGAGCTGTGCCCGTGGGCTAGCTGGGCGCTGGACGACCTCGACGGACGAGCTAAACTGGGTGTGCTATAGGACTAGGGCCTCGAAGAAACTGGAAAATTCTGACACGTGACGTGTGAAAAAACCTGCCCGCTTTAAATAAGCACAGCTCATCACCCAACCCCCATATTCAATGAGTGTTCCTTTGGGTATTGATTTCGGCAACTCGTCGGCCGTGCTGGGCATCGCCCGTAACCGCGGCATTGATATTGTTGTCAACGAGGTTTCCAACCGCGCCACCCCCTCGCAGGTGGGCTTTGGCTTCAAGAACCGGTTCCTTGGCGAGGGCGCAAAGGGCCAGGAGACGTCAAACGTGAAAAACACCGTTGGCTCGCTCAAGCGCCTGATCGGCCGCTCCGGTACCGACCCTGAGCTCAAGACCGAGGCCCAGTACAACGGCTCGCAGATCGTCAACGTCAACGGCCAGGCCGGTGTCAAGGTCAAGTTCCACGGCAAGGACCACGAGTTTACCTTTACCCAGCTGGCTGCCATGTACTTTGCCAAGCTCAAGCACACTGTGGTCACCGAGACCAAGGGCAACGTCAACGATGTTGTTGTGGCTGTTCCCGCCTACTACACCGACGGCCAGCGCCGGGCGGTTGGCGATGCTGCCATCATCGCCGGGCTGAACCCCGTGCGCATTGTCAACGACACCGCGGCCGCCGCCATTGGCTACGGTGTTTTCAAGACCGATCTGCCCGAGGACAAGCCCCGCACTGTTGCCGTGGTGGACATTGGTCACTCGGACTACACGGTGTCGATTGTTGCCTTTAAAAAGGGTGAAGCCAAGGTGCTGGCCACCGCTACCGACAAGAACTTTGGCGGCCGGGTCATTGACCTGGCGATTGCCAAGCACTTCACCAAGGTGTTCAAGGATAAGTACAAGATCGACGTCACCACCAACCCCAAGGCGTCGACCCGCGTGCTGGCCCAGGCCGAGAAGCTCAAGAAGATTCTGTCGGCCAACACCACCGCCCAGTTCAACATCGAGTCGCTGATGGAGGACATCGATGTGAGCGCCAGCCTCGAGCGCGCCGAGCTCGAGGAGTACCTGCAGCCCTACCTCACCAACATCCCTGTTGTTGCTGCCGAGGCCCTCAAAAAGGCCGGGCTCCAGGTCAAGGATCTCGACGCCGTCGAGCTCATTGGTGGCTCCACCCGCGTGCCCAGCGTCAAGGACAAGATCTCGCAGGCGTTTGAGGGCGCCCAGCTTTCTTACACCATGAACCAGGACGAGGCCGTGGCCCGTGGCGCCGCGTTCCTGTGCGCCGCCAGCTCGCCCACCGTGCGGGTGCGCCCGTTCAAGTTCGAGGACGTCAACCCTTACTCGGTCACCTTCAAGTGGGACAAGTTCGAGGATGAGGACCTGGACCAGCTCGAGGTGTTCCCCGAGGGCAGCATCTTCCCTGCCGCCAAGGTGGTTACTCTGTTCCGCAAGGCCGACTTCTCCATCGAGGCCGTCTACACCAACCCTAGCCAGCTCGAGAAGGGCGTGTCGCCGTTTATCGGCAAGTGGAACATCAAGGGCGTCAAGCCCGCCGCCAACGGCGACTCTGTGGCCGTCAAGCTCAAGCTGCGCCAGGACGCCAGCGGCCTGTACCTGGTCGAGAGCGCCTACACCGCCGAGGAGGTGACCGTCGACGAGCCCGTCGAGGTGGCCGAGGGCGAGGAGCCCCAGACCAAGCAGGTCACCAAGTGGGTCAAGCAGGCCGACCTGGAGATTGTCCACGAGGCATCCGGCCTCAGCGACGCCGAGCGCGATCTGCTGGTCGAGCTCGAGGGCCAGATGGCTGCCGACGACAAGCTGGTTGCCGAGACCGAGGACCGTAAGAACGCCCTGGAGGAGTACATCTACGAGACTCGCGACAACCTCGAAGGCAAGTACGCCGACTTTGCCAGCCCCGAAGAGAAGCAGCGCCTGCTGGACCTCACAGACAAGGCCGAGGCCTGGCTGTACGACGAGGGCGAGGATGCCACAAAGGGCCAGTATGTCGCCAAGTACGAGGAGCTGGCTGCCATTGGCAACCTCATCAAGGGCCGTCACCAGAGCAAGATCGAGGAGGAGCGCCAGGCAAAGGTTGCCGCTCGCGAGGCCGAGCAGCAGCGCAAGATGGCTGAGAAGCTCCAGGCCGACAAGGCTGCTCGTGAGGCTGCCGCCGCCAAGGAGGACACCGAGATGAATGACGCTAATTAGTTCATGTATTCCATAGATTGCAAACTGACTTTACGCTGCCAAATGGCTGGTGGTATGCTAGAACGTTATGCTAAAACGTTGGGCCATGTGTTGAAATGTGCGCTTGAATGTGCTTGACTAGTAAAAGGCTCATGATGAGTTTACTCCAAAATGCACAGACCTTTTAAGCAAGACCACTGCAAGTGCAACTTAACACCCACAAAAAATAAGGCTGCTGCGCGTGCAACTTACCACCCACAAACGGGAGCTAAAATTGAACGCGAGCAAAAAATGATTCGACCCAGGATCGAACTGGGGACGTTCTGCGTGTTAAGCAGATGCCATAACCTACTAGACCATCGAACCGATTTCTGAAAAAAATAAAATGCTGCCAAAGTCACTCGGTGGCTGCTTTCTTCTGCGATCTCACAAAAACTCTACTATAAATCACAGCTATCGAAGCTAGAGGTTGGCTCCAAAGAACTTGGTAAGGTGCGACACAACCTCAGAAACCTTGTGGTCGTACAGGTCAAAGTGGCTGGCATCAGGAATGTACACCGTCTCGTACTTGTTTTTGAGCTTGGGCAGCTGCTCCTCAAAGATCCAGCGAGTCGCGGCCTTCTCTCCGAAAACAAACAGAGACGGCTGGGTCAGCAGCTCGTCGGCATGCGCAAACGCATCAAACACAAAGTTGTTGGCCAGGCTTGCCAGCAGAACCTTGTTGGGCGAGTTGGCGTTTTGGGCCCGAGGAGTCTGGTAGTACTCCCAGCCCTCCTTGAGCTCGGGATGCGGCGCCTTGTCCGGCGGCACAAGGTAGGGCACAATCGTAGGCTCGGCACCCTTGGCAATGGCAGTGCGGTCGTTGCTGGAAGCCTCCATGATGGGCAGAGCGTCCGACGTCTTGCCCTTGCCGTCCCAGCCTCTAGAAAAGGCAGGGCCAATCTCTGCGCCAGAGACAGTCGCAAGGGCCTTGATGCGGCGGTCCTTTGTAGTAGCATTCACAGAGTAGCCACCAGATGCGCAGATGCCGACAATGCCGATCCTGCTGTCGTCGACGAAAGGAAGAGTTTCGAGATAGTCGGTGATAGCACTAAAGTCGTTGACTCGCTGAGCAGGGTCCTCGAGGAAATGGGGCTGGCCACCGCTCTCACCCTGGAACGAGGCGTCGTAGGCAATAGTCACATAGCCTTCTTTGGCAACCGCCTTGGCGTACACACCAGAGGTCTGCTCCTTGCAGCCGCCGGCAGGATGGCCAAATACAAGTGCAGGGTACTTCTTCTTCTCATCGAAGTCAGGAGGGTAGTTAATCACAGCAGCAATCTGGAAGTATTGGTTAGGGATCTCAATGCGTGACATGGTTGGATGCCTCAATTGGGGGTGATGGGCACCGTATATAAAGCATGTTCTATGCGCAAGGGTTAGGCACTTGGCGGTTTGGACATCCGCAAATTGGCATCTCCATAGGACGTCAAACCATCACAGCAGAGGCAGAATCTTTTAACTTGTACTTTAATAGACTAAATTGGACCCTGAGAGTTGAATCCGTGGTGGTCTGAAGGTAATAGCGCCAAGGCCAGCATTTCGGAAAGCTCGGGTTTTCAGTGCCGGCCCTAACCGCGGAATTTCGTCATGTTTCTGGGGATTCGGGATTGTCAGGGTTCCGATGCCATGTCCTTGTTTAATTTGAATAATCAGTAGATTGCTAAACGAGAGATGTATCTCTGGGAATGATAAGACTATAGGAATGAAGCTAGACCTGAGCATGAACCTGAGCAGCTCCTGAGCAGCTTGAGCAGCCTGGGCAGAGCCTGCGCAGAACCTGAGCAGAATATGGCATAGCACGATTGAGGTATCTCAAGTTACCCGATACCGAATTGGGCCCGTGATCGTGGTTTAACTAATCCAATCGATAAATACGACACTCGCTGAAATCCCGTTATTTTGCGAAATTTATGCCTGGAAAAGCACACTCTAGTTTGGGTAGGCATGCAAGGGCGGCCTATTGTGCTGCACGCAGTCAGCAGGCAGTTATGGTGCAGGTGCGTCATGCATCTTTAAGCCGAAACTATATAGGTCATGCCGGGTGAAAATATAGCTCTCTATCCTAATGAAAGAAGAGTATACTTTTTACGAGGTTCTTGGGCAGGGATCTTTCGGTAAAGTTGTGAGGGCCAAAGAGCCTTCCGGCCGGATTGTGGCCATCAAGATGGTTGAGCTTGAGGATATGGATTCGGACGAGATTCTTCGCGAAATCGACTTGTTATCCAACATCCGCAGCTCATTCATCACTGCCCTGTACTCGACTCGTGTTTATGGCAGTGCGCTCTGGATCAGCATGGAGTACTGCGGAGGCGGCTCGTGCCGGTCTGTGCTCAAGTGCGGGCGGTTCACCGAGGACCAGGCGTCTTACATTCTCTATAATGTGCTGCGGGCTCTAAAGTATATTCACGACCAGAGGATGATTCACCGAGATATCAAGTCGGCGAACATTCTTTTAACTGAGAACGGGCTCGTGAAAGTGGCTGATTTCGGGGTGGGTGCGCAGCTCAGCGACTCGCTGCCGCACCGCGGCTCGTTTATGGGCACAAGCCACTGGATGGCACCGGAAATCATTCGCTGCGCCAGCTACAACTCGGCCGTGGACATCTGGTCGGTAGGAATTGTTGCGTTTGAGCTGCTCACCGGCAACCCGCCTATGATTCTGTTGTCGGCCAAGCAGGCCATGTACGAAATCCTACACCGCCCGGCGCCTCAGCTGTTGAACTCGTCGGGAGCTAAAGAGCCTCCGAGTGAGTACATGAAGCAGTTTGTGTCGCGGTGCCTCGTCAAGTTGCCTACCAAACGGGCTCGTGTCGACGAGCTGCTTGCGGATCCGCTGTTCACGAGTCTTTCGAAACAGCCGCCGCCGTCGCTGTTGCGGCGCATTGAATCTTGGCGGGGCCGCCAGCCGCCGTGCCGCCCGTCGATTGTGTGTCCGCAGGACTTGACGCAGGTTACCAATGGTGATACCTGGGATTTCAGCGTCGTGGCACCCTCTTGCGGCGGGCCAAGCAACACGATGCAGTCGATTAGCGAGGAGCCGCCGGCGTTGCCTGAGATCTTCAACGTCGTCATCCGCACGCCGTTCCGCGAAATGGACCGAAAGGCCCGCACGCCGCAGCGTCAACAAGAGATTCAGAATGTGTACATGGAACTACAGAAATGTGACAACATCTGTCCTGGGCTGATCAATGCGTGGGCCCAGGAACTTTATGCGGCCGTCGAGGTCGAGCTTTAGCAAAGACCAGCTTTGCTTGTGTCGAAGACAGTCAGTTTGCGCATCCGTAGTACCGTGCATAGCAAACTCTCCAGTAACTCTACTCTCCATGACTCCGGTCATATTCCACTCAAGAAACTGTGTAGACGCTAGCACATCTAGAGACCCATGC
Organism: Wickerhamiella sergipiensis; assembly: GCA_030563925.1. Lineage (NCBI taxonomy): Eukaryota > Fungi > Ascomycota > Dipodascomycetes > Dipodascales > Trichomonascaceae > Wickerhamiella > Wickerhamiella sergipiensis. The sequence goes on from JAJMKN010000015.1 coordinate 110,168, forward strand.
GAGAAGCCATCTCCTGGTGGAACGTCATAACGTTCTCGTCGCGGTGCACGTCTTCCCACGCCAGAGTTCCGTCGTTGTTTGTGAGGATATCGCGGTGGATATTAGAGGCTCCGCCAAGCGATGCGGGCACAAAACCGGCCGTCTCGACAATGTGCAGCTCCATAGCGCGGCGAATGGGCTCGCCGGCGCCGTAATTGCGGCCCAGCACCTGCATTTTCAAGGCGGTCTGGGCGTCGTCCCACTGCGAGACGCGGGCTTCCAGCGGATGGGCGCCGCTGAGTTTCTGCGACGCCGGCGTCTTGAGTTCCAGCGAGCTGCTGGGGGCGGCCAATGTGGCCTTTGTGGCGGTTTCAGGGACGATGTTCATTACAAAGTGGCTGTGGGAGAGGGAGGCTTTCTGGGACGATTACGGCGAGGATGGAGCTGGGAGGTTAGGAGCGGTAAGTTGGGGGATTATAAGGAGGATTAGAGGGATAGGCAGGCTATGAGCACCGTGGCTCGGTTTAGTCCAAATGGGCGTTTTTTCGCGGTTGCGACTGCAAAAGTGGTCTACGTGTATCTTACCGAGACCAGGGAGCTTGTTGTGAAATTCGAGGGCCATTTAGAGCCAATAAACGACCTGGCCTGGTCGCACGACTCAAGGTATATAGCCAGTGCCGGCGACGATTTCGTGGCCATTTTGTGGGATCTCCAAAACAAACAATACCTGCGATCGTTTCGCGGCCATACTGAGGCGGTGACCAGCGTGCGGTTTGCTTTAAAGGGCAATTTGGTTGTCACGGGCAGTATAGATGAGAATCTGCGGATCTGGGATGCCATCGGCGGTAACTGCCTAAAGATCCTCGCCGTGCACACTGAGCCTGTATCCGGGGTAGATATCTCATTTGATGGCTCTGTGATTGTGTCGGGCTCTTATGATGGATTGATTCGGCTATGGGACGTGGACACCGGTCTTTGTTTAAAGACCATTAGCCGTGAAGACAACAGCCCACTCCGGTATGTTGCATTTACGCCCAATGCAAAGTACTTGGTTGCTTCCACGGTTGATGGCGCAGTGACGTTGTGGGACTACTTCAAGCCTCGGGCCCTACGGGTATTTGCAACTCACACCGTTGATACTTGCACGCGGTCGCTGCTGGTGTACAAGGACTGTCTGGTGATAGCCGTGCAAGAAGGAATTCATATCTGGAATGTGGAGACATGCGATCTTGTTGGTGCCATTGAAATGGAAGGCGTCACGTCGGTGGACATAAAAGACGGGCTGCTGCTGGCAGCAAGTGCGTCTGGCGTGCGTCTTCTCTCTCTGTCTCACTAGCCACTAGCCAAGTAGCCAAGTAGTCAAGTAACGAGCGGAGCTCACTGCCAACCTAATCTAAACCGCTATAAACCTACTGAAAAGAAACCCGGTCCACGCTAGTGGCCATGAGCGAGGCAATGTTTTCCTCGAGCCGCTCGTTGGCAGTATCTTCCAAGTGCTTTTTCGGGTCCTGCTTGCCCACGTACCGGGTCTTGAGCTGATCCTCATCCAGCTCCTTCTCTTCCTGCACGCGCGTGGTGTAAGCCGAGGCCAACTTGACCAGCTGCGACACCGCGTCGGTGTTCTTTTCCTCCTGCTCCTCGAAGTTCTTGATCTGCAGGCCACGGGCCCAGTCGTCCTTGTGCAGGTTCTGCAGCATGGCCTCCTCGCTGGGCGTCTTTTTGTAGTTGATGTTGATCGAGTAGTAGTGGCGGTTCAGGCCGTGGATCAACGCCTGGATGCTGGGCTTGTTGAGGTGGCCAATGTTGCTGGTGGTGAGCCGGGGCTCCTGGCCCATCATCAGCACTGCCTGCGGAATCAACCGGAACGCATCAATCACCACCTTGCCCTTGACCGACTGGATCGGATCCACCACCACCGCCACCGCGCGCGGGTTCAGCTGCTCAAACGAGTGCTGGGTGTTGATGTCCACGCTCGACAACCAGCAGCCGAACCCGGGGTGAGAATGGTACCAGCCAACCACCATCTGGTCCCGGCCCGTTTGCCGGAGCATGTCCATCATTCGCGTTTGGAACACCTCGTCCACGGCCTCGACACTGACGCCGGTACCGCTCTGCGGCATGGCGAATACGTCAATCACATGCACCGTGTAGTCGTCCACAAACTCGCCCAGCATCAATCCCATCACCTCCATGGGCACGCCGGCCCGCCCGTGCTTGAGCATTTTCAGCAATGCCAGCGACGAAATATACACCGTCTCGCTGTTGTCCACGGGGGCCATATCCGCCACCATGCCACCGGCATGGTTCAACAGTTGTTGGAAGTCCATGATGATTAACCACTGTCGGGGGGTCTCTATATAGTCAGCCTGGAGGACGTACTTTAGCTTAACTTTGTGATGTCGAATTGATTTGGAATATTGGATTCATTTGGATAGACAATGTGTTGATTCGGATTGATTGGAATGGTATTCAATGTGAAAATTAATGAAGATAATGTGATAGGATATGATACGATAGATAACGATGTGGTTGTAGACGGACTAGTCATGCTCCCGCTCAAGCAGGTCACAGACAAGTTTGTGTTTCCTCGAGCAACCACAACGGTTGCGCAGCTCTTAAAGTCAAAATCAAACGATAAACATGTTCTTAACGGGTGGATAGACCGGAAACCAAAACAGCTCTCGAAAAACCTGACGTTTGCCCTGCTCAGAGACCAGTCTGGCGACCTCATCCAACTCATCGATACAACCAGCCCCAGCAAACTCAAATCGCTAAAACCAGACTCTACCATCTCGGTGCAGGGCCATGCCGAGCTTAAAGGGGACCGGCCCGATTTCAATGTTGCAGAGATCAACGTTTTGAACAATGCCAATCTATTGCCGGGCCAGCTAAAGGAGACCAAAGACTGGCCTGCTCAGTACCGCTACATCCAGCTTCGCCAGCCGGAAATGCAGTCAGTGCTGAAGAGACGGGCCGGCATTGTGCAGGCAGCTCGCAAGGTGCTCGACGCAAACGAGTTTGTGGAGATCGAGACTCCTCTGTTATTCAAAAGCACCCCTGAAGGTGCCCGCGAGTTCCTGGTTCCTACCCGCAAAAAGGGCAAAATGTATGCGTTGCCGCAGAGCCCGCAACAGTACAAGCAGCTCTTGATCGCGTCGGGCGTCAACCGCTACTACCAAGTCGCCAAATGCTTCCGCGACGAGGACCTACGGGCAGATCGGCAGCCGGAGTTCACGCAGATTGATCTTGAAATGGGCTTTGCTAATAGCGAGGACGTCAAGAGCGTCATTCAGCAGGTTGCGAAGGCGGTCTGGAAACAGTTTGCCGCGACGGAGCTGCGCACAATCAAGGACTCGCCCTCGCAAATCACCGAGCACGACCAGGGCTCATTCGGTACCTTGACTTATGAGGATGCCATTGCAAAGTATGGCATCGACAAGCCCGATCTGCGCTCGTCGATCCAGATCACAACCCTGCCGGCGGTAGCAAAAACCAATAAGGAGTACCCTGTATTTGAGGCAATTGTGCTAGACGGGCCAATCTCCCCAGAACTCACAAACGACCTCCACTACAAGGCTCGCAAGCCTATCGCGACCACGTTTGAGTCCGAGGACCAAATCAAAAGTGTCGTGCAGAACCTCGCCGATGTGGCCGACTGGCCGGCGTTCTTTGCTGCCCTCGGCGCCAAGCCAGGCGACTTTGTGGCCTTTAGTGACCGTCGGGCGGTCAACTATGAGAACCCCACGCCGCTAGGGCGCCTACGCCAAGTGGCCATCGACGCAATGCCCTCTGAATATAGAGCCACCGATATGTCGGTGGCATGCTGGGTGCAGAAGTTTCCCCTGTTTGAGCCATCCGTCGCCAAGGACGGCGACTACCCGGTCTACGACTTGGGTAGCCTAAAGGCCACGCACCATCCCTTTACCATGGTGGATCTCGCTGATTATGACCAGCTGGCCACCGATCCGCTAGCTTGCCATGGCCAGCATTTCGATCTTGTGGTCGACGGCGTCGAGGTAGGCGGTGGCAGCACGCGTGTGCATGATGCCGACCTTCAGCGCTACATTTTCGAAAATGTGTTGAAAATCACCAACCACGACAAGCTGTTTGGTCACCTCCTGGCGGCGCTGGCCACGGGATGCCCGCCTCATGCGGGTATGGCGCTCGGTTTAGATCGCTTGGTGGCTATGGTCTGTGGATACCAGTCTGTACGGGACGTGATTGCGTTCCCGAAAACTATCACGGGCGCCGACCCCATGATCGGCAGTCCCAGCGCTGTATCCAAGGATCAGCTCGCACCGTATCATGTGTCGGTGCGCTAATTGTACATAACATTGAAGGATATTCAAGATGAGTTTTAACTAGTATACATAGTCTTGCCAATAAATACTGCCGTGTGGGTGCGCACCAGGCAGCGAACATGTCCCGGCTGGAAGTGGCAGAAAGGAGAGATTTCTCTCAGTTAAGCGGTACTGGAAAAGTGGATGGGATCCACCTCCCAATCTAACCCGAGCCGACGGTACAGTTGGGCTTGGACCTGCTGCCAGATCTTCGCCCGCACCGCCGCCGTCACGGTGATGTTTTTGCGCTCGACGCCCAGACTGGCTTGGGGACTGAGCAGGCTCCGTTTGAATTGGATTAGCGCATGCTTATAATCCAACCGGCTCTGAGCCTCGCATGCGAGATTCAGCATGTAGTTTTCAATCATATGTCTCCATTGCGGCAGCAAAAGATTGCGGTGACGATGGCTTCCGCGACGTGCAGATGCTACCGTCGACCGTGCCATCTTTAGTCGGATGGCCGGATCAATGCCGTGCTCAATGTAGAGACTACTGTTTGCCAGCCCGTGAACCAGCTCCGAGGTAGGGGCATTGGGCGACAGAATAAGGACCTGGAATTTCTCCTCGAGAATATGTGGCACACTTGGCCAATTAGATGGAAGACTAGGCAGAATCAATAGAGATCGCCGGGTATTGAGCTTCCAATCCACGAGATCTTCGTCAGTGAAATCATCAGCTGCAGCGTCATAATACTCGGCCAAGTTTGCAGGAACGGCCTCATCGGCTCCCAACACCAGTTCGACATGCGGAGGTGAAGGGGGAGCCGAGTGCTCGATGTGATCGGCACAGGGCTTTTCAGAAACGAAGTTCAGTTGTGAAGCAGGAACCGGCTCGGAAGCCGCTCGCGGAGGGCCGGAAGGCAGCGGAGCAGGAATAAATGTGGGGTATGAGAGTTGTTGCGAGACCATAAATGTCGAGATTAGACCACAATGGTCGAAACGTTTCCGAAGCAGCGGACGGAGAAACTTCGTTGATGGCAAATCTTTGCTAATATATAAGAAGTCCTCACTCACCAATTGCCGAGACGACGTCACATGCCTGCGGGTTAGGGTACAATCAGCGACATCACAACCGTCATCTCGGGATACCAACTGCGGCCGGATGTCGGGTGGCGGCCGGATGTGCGGAGTCGAAGGTTGGGGAGGAGCGCATGATTTTTTGGTAAATGGCTATAAATAAAATAGACTGCTTGTGCATATTGCGCATATTTTATGCCCAGTGATCCTTGTATAGGCCATATTTTGCCCCATGGCGTACTAAAGTCTAGGCTCCGCATGCATGCTCAATTCGTTCAAGGGTTAGGAAACGCACGTCTAGAAACATTCCCCACACTCTTCACGAGGTGCATGAGAGGGGCTGAGGGGGAGTAAGAGGGGGGCAAAGCAGTCTCCGTGACAACTAAAAGTGAGACTGCGACATTTTCTTTTAAATTGATTTTGATATGGAATTGATATAAAGGCTTTTATTCCCTCGATTGCCGATATTCCGGCCCCAGGCCCGACTCCCAAAAGAAACCATGCCCATTGGTCACGCGCCCAACCTTCCCATCCCTCGGCGGCATGACTATTTGGGATGTATGCTGAAACCACAATGAATAAGATCGGCATTGAGCGATTTTGAGGGTCTATCAAGGGCAAAGCGGGTCGTGAGGATAATTTTGGCAGGGATTTTGTGAATATTCAAAATAAATATTTGCTCACACGACAAATGCCAAGTGGCGGCCTGCCAAGCCTGTCAAGCACGGTTGCATCATCGGAGAAAAGTCGTAGTCATGTGCCTGCATATGTTGTGGCTCAACAACTGGAAAAACTTGGCAAGTACGACAGACTTTGGTGAGTTTTCCTAGTCCCCGGTATCTCGTTTATCAAGGCTGCACTTTGATCTTTTTTTTGTTTCTCTCGTTCTAGCTGTTCGTGGCCTGAGTCCTGTTCGCTCCAAGAGTCTTCCTCAACTCTGTAGCCTATCCGAGCAGATGCTCACTATCCCGGCTCTACTAACGGGAGCTGTAACTACAAGGGGCCTCGGTTATTCCATGGGGCTATGCACGGCTTGATAGCGTCGTTAAATTAGATTTACTTTTAGATCCGGTGATTTGTTATTTATTTATTTGATTTGTTATTTACTATTTATTATTTGTTGTTTATTATTTATTATTTATTATTTTATGATTTATAATTCCATAGAACTGATGTTTTTCCTTTTATTAATCAGTAATTCAATTCAAAATGGGCCCGCCAATAGCCTTTGTCAGATTTCTGGAAATCATCTAAGCTGCCATGGGTCTCAAGGAAATGCCGCCTCTCCTATCGGAGGCTGAGATGAAGGAAGCTAAAATCCCTCTTGCGTGGCGCGACCGGTGCGCGGCCCTGCTTGTTCCTCTCAACAAATGTCGTCGCGAGACCGGCTTCCTGCCCTGGGAATGCACCCAGCTCCGTCACGACCACGAGCAGTGCGAGTACATGGACTTCCAGCGCCGTGTCAAGGAGTTTACCGAGCGTAAGTCCGAGGCTTGATTGTCTTTTTATATGTTGCTGATGCGGACAGTGGCTGCGCGATCACTGCATTCGAGCTGTTGGAGTCAGAGGACTCGGGACTCACAGGACTGAGGACTTAGAGGACTAAGAGTAGAATCGTTGGACTTAGAGACTCAGTGGGCAGCGAACTCGAAGTGGAATCATATTCACAGTTGGACTCAGCGGAACCACAGTCGGTGGACCCAGTGGAGTCACAGTTGGAATCTGTGGAGTCACAGTTTGGTTAGTGGCTTGATGATACTCAAATTAGATTTCGCCTTTGATTCAATCGAGCAAGTGTAGCTAAAAAATAATGCTTAAGAGTGTTGATAATAACAGATTGCTATGAGATTATACACGGTGTGGTTTCTATTCTGATGTTCTATTCTAATGGCCTACCGCGCATTGCTTCGCTCCCGCAGAAGCTCGGCTGCCTCGACTTCTCCACGCTTTTTAGCAAGTTTAGCATGATAGAGCCCGCAGGCGTTGCAAAGAGTGCGCGCACCGTCAGGGCCGCGCCGCCATTCGGGAGTGTCATACGTTCCGCACTGGCGGCACTGCACGACTTCGTTTTTGCGCACTCTCTTGCGGCAACGACGCGACTGGCTGGTCACTGTACTAGCCGCGGGCTGAACGTGCAAGTGCGGCCCGTTGTTCATCACCCGCATTCCCATGCCAGGCACTGTGCCATACATCACAGGCCCACTAGGCGGAGCACCTTCATACATAGGGTACATGTACATGGGCGGAGGAGGGGGAGCGGGGAACTGGGGACCCATCTGGGGATTCGGCGGCAGTGGATACACCATAGGAGGGGCCGGGCAATGTCCAGGAGGTCCAGGCTGCATTGACCCTCCCACTGGCATAGCGCCCAGTGGAGGTAGACAAGGTCCCTGGCTCATAGGATGAATGGGGGACGAAGGACCGGTGGGAGGTGAAGGGAGCCGCGATACATGGCCAGGAGGACCGGAAGGGTGTAGCTGCAAGTTGTTCTGCAACATCGGAGGAGGCGAGCGTCGCACAGGCGCCGCGACCGGCCATGTTCCGGCGGGGACGGGACCACTCTGAGGAGAAACTTGAGGCGACTCCTTGGCCAGCCAGCCTTCAAAGTGGCTCGTGGCATTGCGCAAGCGAGCCACAAGGCCGCGAGCAAACTCAGCCGTCATGCCCGGAGTGTTGAGCACGTACATGATCTGCGACGCGGTCTCGTGCAGGTCCTGGGAAATCATGGGAGAGAAAGCCAGGCTACTATTCATAGGCACTTGCGGCCGCAGACTGAAAACTCCACTGGCGGGGCTGCTGATACGCTGGCCCAGCTTAGGGGGTGAGGGAGATCGCGAGGCCGGACCCATAAATGCCGCCTGATCGGCGGTGCGCTTGACTCCAGTATTCACAGTCACTCGTTTGAGCTCGGTCTTGGTAGCAGGAGGAGATCCAACTGGCTGGACCACTGGCTGGACCACTGGCTGGACCACCATCGCATCCGGAGGAGGAAGTACTGCCCAAGGCGGACCGCTCAGCGACGAGGCTGAAATCGGCGGCACTGCGGCCATGCCTGGGACAGTAGCGGTCGTAAACGAAGGAACGTCGCCGCGAGCAGACCGCATTGACGTGAGCACACTGGCCGCCGCACTGTCACTGGAATTGTTGCGACTATGGGGCGGCGAACCCGAGGCAGAGAGAACTAATGGGGAATCTTCAGATTTCACATTGGCCTTTCCCGGGACGGTGTCCTCCTGATCCTCGACAGGCAGATCGACATGTACAGGGGAAGGAGGGGTCATGGGGTGAGTGCCGCTCACCTGCGAGGAGCACTGTGGGCTCGGGGCTTCAGGCTTCACGTTGATGCTACCATCAACAGGCGCAGCAGTAGCGCTGGCAGTCTGGGCACCCTGCTGGGCTTCAGGCGAAGAAACAGCGTTTGAGGCCTCAGAGAGGCTCTCTGAATCTGAGATGCCTGAATCCAGCTTCTTAGGCGCCGGCGCTCCGGCGCTGATCTGATTATCGGTGGTCAGGGGAGCAGAAATAATAGCTGCGGTAGGATTAGTGCCTACCAGAAGCTGAGTAGCTCCAGTCGAGATGGGCGCCATTAAAGTCATGGTAATCTCGATAGATGGTGTGACGATGGGTACGATTTACTTAAGTTATGGTGAGTGCATGCTGCAGCGGCACTTAAACGGGTAGCTGCAGGTACCTGCATAATCCGAGGAGTAGCTGGGAGGAAGGAAACAGGTACGATGGAACTGGTTCCAGATTGAGATGCACAGTTGGTGAGGATAGATTTATTTGACAAGAGTGGATGGCTCTTTTCTTTCTCCATTTGGCGCAGTTTAATCGGGCTATGCGCCTGGTCAGGTTTAGATTCCGGGGTAATCCGGGGTTATTTTTCCCATGTGGCCCATGCATGATGCGGTACCTCCCCGACAGTCATCCCAGTGCTCGCCTATTGTAAATATAGATCACAATGCAGCTACTGTAGGCACAATTTTGGTACAACAAAGAATGGAAGCGGTTGCAATGAGAGCAAAGACCGAGCTTTAACCCGGCTTTACGGTTAGTTTAGTTAAATTTACAAGCGCGGTCACATGCGCCGACCAGGCCCGCGCGCGCAGTTAGGCTGTGCGAGAAGGCGCATTTGGATATGGAGATTTAATGCTTGCCGTAATCGTGCGTGCGTTCATGTGGACCATGCCAGCCAAAACGAGAGGGCTGCCTGCATCTCTTTGTCTCGGCTATTCGGCTCAGGGCTTGGATGAAGCGTTAAAGTTGTTGCAGCCAAAGTATATCTGGACTGATAGCGTTTTATCTTGATCGAATTGTTCCGGTGCAACCCCATGTGGAGGGATTATTGTTATTTTGGAGACGGCGACTATTTTGTGTTATGCGAAAAGAGTACAGATTTTATCTTGATTTGACTTAAAGCTTGGACAATCCAAGAATGGCAGTGGCAGTTGAGATGGCCAGATCATGCTGCTTGATCGAGGGATGGGCGTAAGCGCTGAGCAGCTAAGCAGGGGCCAGCAGAGCCAGCAGCTGTGCAGTTGGGAGATGAGGCAAGGCCATCGAGGGTGCTGACCAACCGACCTTACCTATCATGACGGGCTTGGCCTACACTGTGCTTGGAGCGTCGACGGTGGCAGCCACTGTCATTGGCGGCTACATGCTGTTTACTGGCCAGGGCGAGCAGTTCAATGTTGGCGAGCTGCTCATGTCGCTGTCACCCTACATGTGGGCGGTGCTCGGCGTCAGTCTTTGTACCGGCTTATCGATTGGAGGAGCTGCCTGGGGTATTTTCGTGAGTGGAACGAGCATTTTGGGTGCTGGCGTCAAGGTGCCTCGGATTACCACCAAGAATCTGATTTCGATTATTTTCTGTGAGGTTGTGGCCATCTACGGCCTGATTATGGCCATTGTGTTTTCGGCCAAGTTGACGTATGCGGATGCCGCTCACATTGCTTCAAAGGAGAATCTCTACACTGGCTATGCGTTGTTCTGGGCCGGTGTGACTGTTGGTGTGGCCAACCTTATTTGCGGTGTTGCTGTGGGCATCACGGGAGCCACTGCTGCGATTTCCGATGCCGCGGACCCGTCGCTGTTTGTTAAGATTCTTGTTATTGAGATTTTCGGCTCGGTTCTGGGTCTTTTTGGCTTGATTGTTGGTCTTTTGATGGCAGGCAAGGCCGGCGAGTTCCAGTAGGTGTCTTGCTGCCAGGATGGAAACTGCCAGGATGAAGACTGCCGGGATGGAAACTGTCAGGATCGATGGACAGATATCAGGGTGATAACCGAACGACAGATAACCGGACTAGCTGTATTTTAACTAAATTAACCGGATACTCTACATTTTTGTGCCTTTTCGAACTAGACAGAAGTCCAGTTTGTTCTGCAGGTCAGGGGACTCTTCAGTGTCTCAGGGACTCGGAATACTCACTAAAGTGACTGTAAACCAGTTCACAGATTATCGCCGGATCAACAAATAAATATGCTCCTGCTTGAGCGAGGACAAGTGCCGGTGGCTGCCCTCCAGACACAGCAGCAGGCCTCCAAACGAAGCATACATGGCCAACTTGTCTCCACCCGCCTCGGTGAACTTGTAAACGGTTCCGTACATGACATACTGGTAGTCGTCGGCCAGACTGCGCTCGTCGGCCTTCGGGGGCCGCCACGACTTGGACGCAGGAGCCTCGCCGTCCAGCGACAAGCTGCTGGCCACGGCCACCGTCAACGTTTCATTGGCCTGCACCGGGAACAGGTCGGTGTTGACGTCCAGCGTAAGGGTGATATCGGGGCTAGTGGTGCACTGGGCCTGGATCCGGGCCACGCGGTCGTAACGAGCCTTGTCGAGCTGTTCAACTCGGAACTGGTCGCTAAACAACGTCGACATTTCAATGGGAAAAAAAGTCTGACACACTGCTTACTTTGGGACGGAGCGCTTTGGGAGCCTGCAGGTAGCTTGGGAGGGAGCATCTAGATCGGTGGAAGGAAGGAGCATGAAGAATGAAATTGAAGAGTCATAGGCTGATCTTTAATTCTCTCGTTAGATAGTCCCAGGATGGATGAATTGAACCGATTAATGGTACTCTCGTAGCGCTGGCTCGAGGATCGGCAAAAGTGAAACTATAAATATCCACTCCGCGGGAGCCGAGGCTATTTGATCAAAAAATAATCGATCACGCGTCCGATTAGAGTCGGGGCCGGTTCCAGCCAGACTAGGAGCGGTGCACGCGAAAAGTGGAACCCGGCTATCAAAGCTATTGCAGCCGTTTGTGGTTCCAAAAATACATTTTACCCTCTTTTTTCTCCCTGCAGATTACAAAACATCAGCGATTAAAAGCACCACAATCTCCCACTGTGCCGCTGACAGGACCAAGAACTCGTTTAAGGCTCTCCGTCGTGGCTATTTGTGCTATTCTTTTTTTTCGTCCTCTGCTTGTTTGTCCACTGTCTGTAGAACCAACCACTTATGGCATCCGACAATGAACGCCATACATATACGGTCTATCATCAGGAGTTCTCGATAGACCGAAACCTCCAGCTCGTCCGCGAGCTGGGAAGAGGGGCCTACGGCATTGTGTGCTCGGCCACCTGCCCCAACACGCCGGGGGTTGCCATCAAAAAGGTCACCAACATCTTTTCTCGCAACATCATCTGCAAACGGGCGCTGCGAGAAATCAAGTTGCTGATGCATTTCCGCAACCATCCAAACATCACTTGTCTTTATGATCTGGACATTGTCAATCCCAACAACTTCAACGAAGTGTATCTCTACGAAGAGCTAATGGAGTGCAATCTGCACCAGATCATCAAGTCGGGCCAGGCCCTGACCGACTCGCACTACCAAAGCTTCATCTACCAGATTCTGGTGGGGCTCAAGTACATCCACTCGGCCAATGTGTTGCACCGCGATCTCAAGCCGGCCAACATGCTGGTCAATGCGGACTGCGAGCTAAAAATCTGCGACTTTGGGCTGGCTCGCTGTTTTGACGATGCCCCCGAGGCAAAGCCGTTTACAGAGTACGTTGCCACTCGGTGGTACCGGGCGCCGGAGATCATGCTCAGCGTGCAGTCGTACACAAAGGCCATTGATGTCTGGTCTGTGGGCTGCATTCTGGGCGAGCTGCTGGGCGGCAAGCCCATGTTCAACGGCGACATGCCCTACGACCAGCTCAACAAGATCCTCAAGGTGCTGGGTACGCCCGACGACGAGGTGCTCACTCGCATCGGCTCGGTGCGGGCCCAGGAGTACCTGCGCAGCTTACCCTACACTCCGCCCATGCAGTTGGAGAGACTTTTCCCCGGCGCCAACCCCGAGGCGCTTGATTTGCTGAGCCGGATGCTCACGTTTGATCCGGCTCAGCGCATCACCGTGGACGAGGCGCTCGAGCATCCCTACCTGCGAGTTTGGCATGATCCTGAAGACGAACCAAACTGCACGGAAGAGCTCGACTACTCGTTCGAGCACGTCGAGGAGCTCGAGGAAATGCGCCAGCTCCTCATAGACACTGTCTACGACTTTCGCCGCAAGGTGCGGTTACAACAGCCGGCCTCGATCCCGGCGGCTGGTGGTGCTGGTGGTGCTGTGCCTGCTGCCGAGCCGGTTGCCGATCCGGGCGCTTTTGAGGGCGGCTTGAACGCTAATTACAGCGACTTTGATATTGATGCCACCCCTACAGCCACTTCAAAGCCTTGGTGAGCCCATCGCCAGGCTTGGCCTCTAGGCCCAGACAGCAGACCGCCCTGTACCAAACCGAACTAACCGGCTGCTAAAAAAAAAATTAACACGATCTCTATTTAACTCTCTCTTAACCGCTGTAGCATTATTCACTTTCAACTCACCTGCCTGTGCTCACCTCTCACCGCACGCTCTCTTACTGCACGCCCTGTCAGTACACGCCATATCAGTGCAGCACTGTGTGCTGACCGTCACCTTTCACCTCGCCAAGCCGCCCTACCCTAACGGGGTAATTACGGCACCAAGAATAGGGAGGAAAGAGGGACGTTCTTACCCTCTTGGCGACAACCCGTTTGGCGACAAAAAAATGCAACCATACTCCAAGGTCCCTCCCGAGGACGTCGAGATGTCGTCATTGTCCAGCGATGACGCTACCCTGTGTGGCGACCTGCCGGTGCACGAAACCAAGCAGCCCGGCCCGCCCCGCAGACCCCGCAAAAGAAGCAGCTTTGCCGCCATGATTGTGGTGGTGTTTACTGTCTTTTTCCTCATCACCGTTTTTCCCAAACCAGAAGACTGCGCCGATGGCAATTGCAACCCGGCCGCGCATGCAAACAGCAGCCTCGCGTCCCTCAGTCTCCAGGAGCTTTACGCCGGCAAGTACCGTCCGCAGTTCCAGCATGTTGCGTGGCTCCCCGATGGCACCGACGGCGAGTATCTTGAATCGAATTCGAAGGGCTTTGTGCTCGCGAAATGGCCTGCTCGCAACCCGCAGCACATTGTGAATGCGTCGTTTGTGGACGATGACGGCACCAACCATTTTGTCGAGAGCGTGGTGCTTTCCAAAGACAGAAAACTGGCCGTGCTGGCCACCGACAGCACCAAGCACTGGCGCCACTCGTTCTATGCGCTTTACTGGCTTTTGGACGTGTCCTCAGGCTCGATCAAGCCGCTTTCAAGCAACAAGTTGTCGCTGGCAAAGATCTCGCCCACGGGCGAAACGGTGGCCTATGTCTATGAAAACAACATCTACCTGTATACGCTTTCATCCGGAGATGCCAAGCAGATCACCTTTGACGGCGGCAAAAACGTCTTCAATGGTATCCCTGACTGGGTCTACGAGGAAGAGGTGTTTGCTGGCCCGCAGGCGCTGTGGTGGTCCGAAGACGGCTCTCATCTGGCCTATCTGCATACCAATGAAACAGAAGTGCCCGTTTACCCGGTGCCGTACTTTTTCCCCAGCGGCTACGAGGCCACGCCGTATCCGGACTTGGTAGAGATCAAGTACCCCAAGCCCGGCTTCCCCAACCCGGAGGTCGATGTGTTTGTGTACTCGTTGGACGACAGCTCCAGCAAGCGGGCGGCATTGGACGGCATCGATGACAAGCTGGTGACCGAGGTGCTGTGGCTGGGCAGCGCCGAGCTGCTGGTCAAAGTGACCAATCGCGAAAGCGACGTGTTCCAGCTGGCGATCGTGGACCCCAAAACCGCCGCCGCCAAGGTTGTGCGCGAGTCGAAGCTTGCAGATGGCCAGGGCTGGTTCGAGGTCACCCACAATACCGTTTATGTGCCTGCTGATCCGTCGTTGGACCGCCCGCGCAGCGGCTATTTGGACACCGTCATCGAGGACGGCTACACTCATTTGGCCTACTTTACGCCCGCAGATGCGCCGCGGCCCCACAAAATTCTCACCGCCGGCCGCTGGGAGGTGTGCGACACGCCGTCGGGACTACGTCTCCAGGACAACGAAGTGTACTTTACATCCACGCACCGCGGCGCCACCGAGCGGCACCTGTACCGGGTTTCGTTGCTGGGGTCGATGGTGGAGCTGTTGACGCCCAACGAGCCCAGCGTGTTTGAGACCCAGTTTTCGGGCGACGCCTCGTACGCGCTGGTGACTTACCGGGGCCCCGGAATCCCCTACCAAAAGATCCTCAATCTCGGCGACAAGCAAGAGTTCAAGGACGCGCCCAAGACCTCGCAAAACGACGCGCTGGCGCACGTGGTTTCCGAGCGCAAGCTGGGCGACGTCATTTTTAAGACCGCCGACTGCGGCAACGGCGTGCGCGTCAACGTGCGCGAGATCCGGCCGTTTAACTTCTCCGAGTCGAAAAAGTACCCGGTGCTGTTTTTCAACTACGGCGGGCCGGGCTCCCAGCAGGTCCTGCAGCAGTTTGGCATCGACTTCCAGCGCGTGTTTGCCGAGACCCACGACGCCATTGTCGTGACCGTGGACCCGCGTGGCACCGGATTCAAGGGCACCGAGTTCCGGGCCGCGGTGCGCGACCACCTCGGCGACCTCGAGTCGCACGACGTCATCGCCGTCGCAAAGCAGTACGCCCGCCAAAGCTACGTCAACAAGGACACGCTGGCTATCTGGGGATGGTCGTACGGCGGCTACTTGACGCTCAAGACGCTTGAGCAAGATGCTGGCGAAACGTTCCGCTTTGGTGTGGCCGTGGCCCCGGTCACCGACTGGCGACTGTACGATTCCATCTACACCGAGCGGTACATGCACACTCCCGAGCAGAACCCTGAGGGCTATGCCAAGTCTGCGATCTCGGACGTCAAAGCCCTCAACGGCACGAACCGGTTCCTGGTGATGCACGGCACCGGCGACGACAATGTCCATTTCCAAAACACGCTGGCGTTGCTTGACAAGCTTGACCTGGCAAAGGTCGAAAACTACGACGTGCATGTTTTCCCCGACAGCGACCACTCGATCTCCTTCCACAATGCCAACCCCATTGTGTTTGACAAAATCGACTCCTGGCTGCGCCGCCAACAAGACTCGGTTGTCTAGGCACTCGTTTCGTTGTGCTGTTGGTGTCTGAGTGAATGCTGTAGACAGTCATACTATTATATATTTTCTCTGTAATTACTTGTTCGAGTTACCCGTGGCAGCGCCGACCCAACGCAACTACTGATGCCAACAGCTCTTCCTTGAAGGCATCAAAGAGGCCAGGCGAGTTATCGTTGGCGCGAGCAAGTCGCTCGATCATCCCGCGAACTTCTCGCTTGGCATCGTCAGTGGCCGCCCGGCGGTACAGGGCCTGGAGCGTAGGCAAGAAGAAACTGTTGAAAACACCTGACTTGGACACGCCAGCAATAGGCTCCGCAGGCACTACCGCTTGCCGCGATACCATCCTCTCCGGATGCGAATCTTTGCCGCTCTTGTCCTGGTCCCCGGCAATATTATCGGCGGTTACCTCGCTCAATGGACTCGGGCCTGCATTGGCGGAGTACCCGGCACTGCTGCGCCGAAGCATCTTGCTATGGCGGTTGTTACCGGCATCTTGGTAGATGTTCAACACGCTGCTGGGTTCGCCTAGAGCAGGGGGCCCAGCAGTTGGCGACACGCCTGTCGAGGCTGGCGATGATAGCCCGATATCGAGGTCGGGGCTTGTCAGGGCGCTGCTGGACTGCGGGGGATTGCTTGCGCTAACGTCGAAGTTCCAGAACTCTGCAGGCGGATCGTCAAAGAAGTCGCCATCGTAGCGTTGGGCACTGTTATGGGCCTCGGCAGCCGGGTTAATGATCATTGGCATGTGACGACTCTGTTTGGTGACCTGTTCATGGCGGGACAATTGTTTCGCGACCAGTGCCTTGAGCGACGGAGGCACCTTACCTTTGCTCAGATGCCGGTTAAGAAGCAGCGCCGAAGCGGTGGGCCGAGCAGCAGGGGAACGTTGCAGACACGAGTTGACGAGATCGCAGTAGGCGCGACTCAGCCAGCTCTGTTTGGCCCGGGCGTCGCGCTTCAAGTTGGGAGCGTCGCCGTTGGCGATCCGAAACAGGGCTTGCGTCACTTTCATCGCGCTATGAGGAGGCACTCCCGTGACTAGCTCCCATCCGAGAATGCCCACCGACCAGATATCAACAGGCGAATGATACGGCAATGCATGGATAACTTCAGGAGCCATCCAGTACGGGGTTCCCACCAGCGACTCTCTGGCTGGCATAGTATCTGATAGCTTTGCCGCAACACCAAAGTCGGCCAGTTTTACCTCGCAATTGGCAGTAACAAGCACATTGGATGCCTTGATGTCGCGGTGGATCATGCCCAGCCGATGGATATACTCCAAACCTTTGAGGGTGCTACGCAGCACGAAATAGGCTGTATCCTCCTTGAAAGCCCCCCACCGTTTGATCATAGATAAACATGAACCGGCCTGACAGTACTCCATCATGATCCACAATTGTGATCGAACCACTTCAGCACCGAGGCAGCGCGTAACATACTCGGATTGGACCTCTTTGAGGCTATGGAGCTCGCTCAAGACGGGCGACAGCTCCACGGTTCCTTCGAGATCTACGAGTTTGATGGCAATGATTTGAGAGTCCGGCGCCTTGACTCGCCAGACCTCGCCGTACGTTCCGAAGCCTAGCTTGTCGTAGAATGTGTAGCACTTGTTCTGCATCGTGTCAGTGATGGGATGGCAGACCAGCGGATGCAGGACCTATTTGCATAAACCTATGCAGGGTAAGGACCCTCTGCATGCAGCCTCCGGGATCATGGTATCTGGGCATAATGCGGGCACCCCCAATGTGGGAAGCAATATTGAGGCTAGAAACGAGCTGGGAATTTAAGTATTCCAAATGCAAAATGCAAAAATCAAAGCTAGATTGTCTGTTCAAAAGTTAAACCACAAAGTGGAAAAGTAGCTAGGGTGTTCACGCCCGATCCGGCCGCACAAGAGGCTTGTCAGGACGGATTGGAGTGAATGTTCCACACTTGCCGCAAGTACGAGCATCTTTGTCGGCTTCAAATGCCTCAATGGCTTCTTTAACTTGGGTGCCGAGATCAACCATCTGGAACTTCTTCTCGTGCACCAGCTCGCTGCAATTGATGCAGTACCAGCGCATGGCGTCGAGCTGGCCCGGCCGATCCTGTTCCACCACAATGCCGACGGTGTCCTCGTAGCGGCAGGGGCTATGAGGGACATTTGGCGGCAGCAAAAAGATCTGGCCCTCGGCGATCTCGACGTTTTTGAACTCGCCGTCTTCGATGACCTTCAAGGTCATTGGACCCTCGAGCTGGTAGAACCACTCGGGCGTCGGGTTGACATGGTAATCGGTGCGCTGGTTCGGGCCGCCGACAATCATGGTAGTGAACCCGTTGCCTTTATGCAGGCAGTAGTTACCGACGGGCGGTTGCAGCAAGTGTCTATTCTCTGCCAGCCAGGCTTTCAAATCGATAGGAGGGATCATCAGGGCAAGAGCGGGGATTCAACGTCGATGGGAGAGCCCAAGTGGTGTGCAAGTTGGCTCGGGACTATATAATAACTATAATAACATGACCTGATCTGCGGTCTCGGCAGTCATCGCCCCGTTTCTCAAGTAAGCTGGTGCTTTGAAATCACCTTGGGGCAAACTGGGGGGAGAGGGTGCTTGGGAGAGGGTCCTTTGTGGGAGAGTTGTACTTGACACCCCATCCTGGATCTAAGTTAGTCATGACCACCAACAAGGCACAGAACGCTAAAGAAGCGAAGCCTAAGCCTGAGGCGGAGGAGCTGAGCGAGGAGGATCTCAAGCTCAAGGAAGAGCTGGAGATGCTGGTGGAGCGTTTGGGAGAGCCCGACAAGTCGCTTTACCCTGCGGCGCTGGAGCATCTCAAGAACGCCATCCGCACGTCGACGTCGTCGATGACGGCGGTGCCCAAGCCGCTCAAGTTCCTGCGCCCTCACTATGAGCGGCTCAAGGAGATCTTTGATAGCTGGCCCGAAAATGAGAACCGCGCACTGTTGGCAGCCATTCTGTCGGTGCTGGCCATGACGGCCGAAGGCAAAAACGAGGTGGTAAAGTACCGATTGTTGGTGCACGGCGTCAACGACGTGGACCAATGGGGCCACGAGTACGTGCGCCACCTTGCGCTGGAGATCGGCAACCAGTTCCGTGCGGCTGCGAGTGCCGACGAGCCCACCAGCCACCTTGAAATGCTGGCCGAGAGCATCGTGCCTTACTTTCTGCAGCACCAGGCCGAATCCGAGGCCGTGGACCTGCTGCTCGAGGTCGAGCTGGTGGAGAACCTGCCGCAGTTTGTTGACGAAAACACGTTTGGCCGCGCGTGCCGGTACTTGGTATCCTGCGCGCCGTTTTTGCCCCCGCCCGACGACAACGTGTGCCTCACCACGGCGTTTGATATCTACGTGCGGTACGGCAAGCTGCCCGACGCCATGGCACTGGCGATCCGCCTCGACGACCACGCGCTGATCAACACGGTGATGGAGTCGACCAACGACGTGCGCATGCAGCAGCAGCTGGGCTACCTGCTGGGCCGGCAGCGGCTGTGGCTGCCGGTGGAGAACGAAGAGGTGCAGGAGTGCATTTCCAACGTGCACATGTCAGAGCACTTTGCCTACCTTGCCAAGGAGCTGAATCTCGAGGAACCAAAGGTGCCGCATGACATCTACAAGACCAGCGGCGAGGCGGCGGGGCTGGGCCTCACCCGCACCGAGCCGGGCAAGCACAAGCTGGCGTCGGTTTTGGTGAACGGGTTCATCAACTGCGGCTTCGGCAAGGACAAGCTCGTGGAAACCGACATTGAGGAGGAGTCGTCCATCCACGCCGCCCTGGGCCAGCCGGCAATGCTCACCACCGCGTCGATTGGTCTGCTCCACATGTGGGACGTGCCCACAGCGCTGGAAAAACTCGACAAATACCTCTACACTGGCGTGGAGCATGTCGTGGCCGGCGCGCTTCTGGGCGTCGGCGTGGTGTGCGCGGGCGTACACGACGAGACCGACCCTGCGCTGGCGCTGCTCAGCGAGTACCTGACCAAGCCGGCCCAGTCCGGGCGGCCGTCGTCGATGCAGCCCGAGCAGACGGCGGCCATCATGGGCATTGGCATGGCCTATGCCGGCAGCATGCGCACCGACATCGTAGAGCTGCTGATGCCGATCCTCACCGACGCCAACCAGTCCATGGAGGTGGCCAGCTTTGTTGCTCTGGCGCTGGGGCTGATTCTCATTGGCTCCGCCGACTCCGAGGTTAGCGCTTCGATTGTCACCGTGCTTCTTGGCCGCACCGAATCCGAGCTGTCGTCCAAGTGGTCGTCGTTCATGGCCCTGGGACTGGGCCTGCTGTATATGGGCCGGCACGAGGACACTGAGGTTATTTTTGCCGCGCTCAAGGTGTTTTCGCACCCCATTGGCACTGTGGCCGAGATGTTTGTGACCATGTGTGCATTCTGCGGCACCGGCAACGTGCTGCAGATCCAAAGCTTACTGCGGGAGACCGCCACGCGTCCGTATGAGGATGAAGATGAAGAGGAAGAGGAGGCTTCTGGCGCTGCTTCTGCTGGCGCTTCTGCTGGCGCTGGTGCCAGCGCGGGACCGGATGGCGGTGCTGGCGACGGCGACGGCGACGGCGACGTCGATACGGAGATGCAGGACGCCGACGATGGCGACGCTACGGCGTCGGCGCACAACTCGCACGACGGCACCCCGCGGTCGCACCGCGGCTCCAATGCGTCGGCAGAGCATCTGTCGGCGGCAGCCCGCATGGAGAGCGCTAACATCAAGGCCTACTGCGTGTTGGGCATTGCCATGATCGCCATGGGCGAGGATATCAGCCAGGAAATGGTCATGCGGCACTTTGACCATCTGATGCACTACGGCGATGCGCCCATTCGCCGGGCGGTGCCGCTGGCCATGGCGCTGGTGTCGCCGTCGAACCCGGAAATGAAGGTTTACGAGACGCTGTCGCGGTACTCGCACGACTCGGACTCCGAGGTGGCCCAAAACGCCGTGTTTGGCATGGGTCTGGTGGGCGCAGGCACCAACAACGCTCGTATTGCCCAGCTGCTTCGCCAGCTTGCCAATTACTACTCGCGGGACCGCGACATGGTGTTCATGGTTTACATTGCCCAGGGCCTGGTCCATCTCGGCAAGGGCACGCTGACGCTGAACCCTTACAACACCGAGAGCCAGATCCGGTCCAACGTAGCGCTGGGTGGACTGCTCACGGTGGCGGTGGCTCTGCTGAGCCCCAAGCTGTTTGTGCTTGACTCAGAGGCCCGCCTCCTCTACTATTTGGCCCTGGCCATCCAGCCCCGCATGCTCGTTACTCTCAATGAGGACATGGAGCCTATCAAGGTGAGCGTGCGGGTTGGTCAAGCCGTCGACGTGGTGGGCCAGGCCGGTAAGCCTAAGACCATCACTGGCTGGGTCACGCATACCACGCCGGTGCTTCTTGGCGTTGGCGAGCGGGCCGAGCTCGAGGACGACGAGTACATCAGTCTTGCGTCTGCGTTGGAGGGAGTGGTGATTCTCCGCAAGAATCCGGATTACGACTCTGCTCAGAAGTCGGTGTAGACTGAGAGGTGTAGTCTGCTCAGAGCTAGGCCTCTGCTCAAAAGTGTAGGCCGCTCAAAAGTGTGTAGGATATGAGTATATGTAGGCCTATATATGATGCCTGCATGACGCCTGTATACGAGGCCTGTATATGACGCCTTGTATATGACTCCTTGTACATGTACGGTAAGTAGACGGCTGTTAAAGCAGCAGAGTGATGCCCGTAAATAATCTAATCCCAAACTAGGCCTATTTCTTCTTGAGTACATTAAAGTAAGGATGCTCCATGGCCTCACCGGCGGTCAGGCGCTCCTGATGGTCGTAGCGCAGCAGCTTGTCGCAAAAATCAATCGCCTCTGGGTTGGCCAGGTTTCTATTCTCCGGCTTGACAAACGAATTCCACGACTTGCGAGGAAAGTTGCCAATCAGGTCGTCGTACTCGCGGCCCAGCTTGAGCTCGTACTTTTGCAGATACTCATAAAGGCCGTCTGTTCCCAGTACCTTTGCAATCTTGACCAGCTGGTCGGTGTTTGAGGTGCCGTGGAAAAACGGCTCCTTCTTGAAGATCATGGCAGCAAACATCGCTCCCAAAGACCACATATCCAACGAGTAGTCGTACATTTGCAGGTCCACCAGCAGCTCGGGGCCCTTGAAGCACCGCGAAGCAACCCGGACATTGTACTCCATGCCCATGTGGTAGAACTCTGCCAGGCCCCAGTCGATGAGCCGCAAAGTCTTCTTTTCGTGGTCGATCATCACATTGTGGGGCTTGACGTCGCGATGCATGATTCCCTTTGAGTGGCAATAGTCTAGAGCCTTGAGCAGCTCGTTGATATAGTAGCGGATCTCATAGTCCGTAAGCTTGGGGTACAGCACCCGGAAATCGGTGTTATTCACGTACTCGAAGATCAGCGACGGCGTCTTGGACAGCGGGTCCCGCACCACGTCCAGCAAAGTCACGACATTGACGCCGCCCGTAAGGTTCTGCAAGATCTTGATCTCTCGCTTGATCTTCTTCTTCTTCACAGGCTTGAGCACCTTGATCACGCAGCGGCCATTATTGTTGATATTGATGCCCTCAAACGCCTCAGAGTACTTGCCACGGCCAATTTTCCGTACCACCTCGTAGTTGGATTGCGTTCCCCACAACACAGTCACATTGTCGTAGTCCCAGTAAGAGCTGGGCATCTTCAGGTTGTAGTCGGCATACACGCGTGCCACTGATTTTTTCATGATGGCAGGTGGAGCTGGTAGGGTGGTTAACACAAAAGTTCACTCCAGACTGTCCAAAGAGGATGAAAGGAGAAGAGTGTCCACTGGTTAGAAATATTAGTCGTACAACTTGGGAGCTTTCTCCCAAGGCTGCGGAACCGCCGCCATGAGGGGAGTTTGCTGACTGGGAGGCAACACATGAAAGTGGGTGGCCTTGCTGACACACCCATCCTCGCTCCCGGTCTCGCACCTACCCTGACTCATCCATTCTGCATGCTGGTATGGTCGGGCACCATCAATCAAGTGTCGACTCCAAAGGGCACATATGACCTTCAAGTTGAATTATGGGGCCAGAAAAAGTCCCGGTTCAATCAAATGCCTTCGACTTGGCAATGGAAAGGCTATGCTCGCCCGAACCAGGTCCCCCTATGGGCGTTTTCAGGCCCTGAGCTCGCCGTATATACAAACCATGGTGACACCACCGACTTTTTCCAACAAATGGTGGCTGCCGACGTCGGATTGATTGCCACCGTGACCACCGAGCTCAACTCAAAGGTCGATCACATGCTATTTTATGCTACCTTCGACACCGTCAAGAGGATATGGGCGCGTCCCCTGTCCCTTACCCCGGCGCGTCCAGCGTCCCCAGCACCCGAGACGACCAAAACAGGCGTTTCGGCCGAAGCCAAGCTAGGGCCCCAAAATGGAGCTAAAGCTAAAGTGGAACAGAGTAGCTCGCGGGTATCTACTCCCGAGGCCCCACCGCCCGAACCGGCCTCAATTTCGGTGTCTGGCATCGACGGCCCACGTCGGGCCTTACAACAGACTATTTTGGGAGCCCTGCGCCTGCGCGGAGTGCAGCGACACCACCCCGACTATAAGCTGTTATACCATCACTGCCTGAAAGCCGCGGAATTCTCGCTGCGAAACCACCCGCACCCCATAAAACTGGACGTTATGCGAGAAAAAGTCGAGGCTCTGCTTGCCATTTTGGAGCCTGGCCACTAGGAATGCCGGCATTGTCAGCCCTACCCTGGTGGGGTTGAGTTGCACCCGGCATGGCCGGGGTGGGGTAGCTTCGTGGCCGCGACACGTGCGCGTCAGACAAAACCCAGGCGGCTAATCTTTGTTATTTATCTCTATTAATCACGATCGACCTTAATTTCGTCCCGTTTACACGCCATGTTCACCCTGTTCACATGCATACTCGACATCACATGACGTCCGTACCCCCGTGTCCCCCCGGCTATGCCCTAGCCATTTATTGTCAGCCTGCTGGCATCCTTCTTTCCTTCAACCTCGTTTGTGTTTGAGCAGTTTATAAAAAAAAAATGTCTACAAACGCTACTTCGACCGCCCCTGCCGCCGGCAAGAAAATCATCCCTCTGTCGGAGATCGGCAAGCACAACACCCGCGACGACTTGTGGGTCGCGATCAATGGCAAGGTCTACGATATCTCAAAGTTTGTTTACGAGCACCCCGGTGGAGAGGAAGTGCTGTTGGACGTTGCTGGCAAGGATGCCACCCAGGAGTTTGAGGATGTCGGCCACTCGGAGTACGCAGTGGAGATTCTGGACCAGTACTTTGTTGGCGACGGCGATGTGTCTGAGCTCAAGGTGTCCAAGAACCCGGCCGGTGTTGCTGAGTTCGACACCGCCAGCAGCAGCTCTTCCAAGTCGAATCTTCCTTTGTTTATTTTTGCTGCCATTCTGGCTGCCGGTGCATTTGTGTACCTCAAGGCCAATCAATAGATAAGCTTTTTTGGAGCTTAATTAGGATTCACGCTATTGTTAAAACTCTAATTACTGTTGTTTAGGCTTGCAGGCTCTTTAACCTGTCCGGTAGATCACCTCCACTGGTCCCTTTACTGAATCCTCTACAGACCCTGCTGAATCCTCTGCTGACCCTCTGCTGACCCTGCTGACTCTGGCCTCTCTGATCCCCAACCTCACATCCACTGACTCTGGCCGCTGACTCTGCCCCAACCTGGCTCCACCCTGGAGTCTCGTATTAGATACGCGTGGGCGCCCACTCCCGTTTGTCAGCATCAGGTCACTCAAGGTCAACCCTAAAATAACCAAACCTTGAGGGCTCCCGCGCGAGTGAAGCCACGCAAAACCGACTCCGGTTTGTAGATAAGGTCATACAAAACGAGGCAAGATTGCCGGGGCCATGGCGAGAAAATATACACCACAAATGCTAAATTAACAATTTTTATACCATTAATCCCCAACAATTCTCAAGCAGATTCATTGCGACTGCGTTTTTCAACCGTGCAATCAAAACCGTTTGAAATTCTCGCTTCGAGGAGTTGGAGACTGCAGGACCACCCTGCACCATCACAAATGAGAGGCAAGGGTAGGCAGCCGGTATCGGCGGTTGCGATTGCCACCGCCCCACTCTTGAGTGAAATGAGACGATTCAAGTGGGAGGAGCGGTTAGTTGAAGAGCCCGGAATCCAAGGAATAGATCTCATGGAAGAATTGTTTCAGTTTGCCACCATGTTGTACAACCAGATGGTCTTGTTTGTGCTTGGCAATAGTGAGTCATTTCTGGTATTCATGCACCCTGCGGGCTACCAGACCCCGTTTGTCAGGTATGCAAACCCACCTAACCCAGATTTTTCAGTATAAATATACCCCCCGCTGACTATATTCCCCACTTCGGTCCCGCAGAATTTAGAACAACACCCCAGAGAAACTTATTGAAAGAAAGATGTGCTTCTAAATTGATCACCCCGCGTACCGTAAACCCAACCAACTCCCCCACACAGAAAAGATGAAAGAATTATAAGTTGTCTGAAAGGAGTTTCTCCCCCCCTCGAAAAGTTACCATGTGTTTCCCCACCCCCCTGTTTATCGCGCCCAGTTACAAAGTTATCGCGCCATTGTTTCAATTAATTTCCCCTTTGAACCCCCCGAATTGTTTATGATCAATCCAAAAATGTCTGAATCTATGTTTGACTTTCCCCAGGCTGATGAGTTTATGCCAGCCCAAGGCGCCGCGGGCGCGCCTGAATCCTATCGCCCGCAACAGTCGGCGTTTGAACGATACGCTTCTGTGGGAGCCGGAGCCCAGGATATCTGGGACTACGACTTTCCTATGAGCTCGTCCACGCCGGCGTCCCTCCCCTCGTTTGCGGCCGGCACTACTGCGACTGCAATGAGTGAGGAGGACAAGTTGACCGTGTCTCCAGTCGAGTTGCTCACTGCCGATATCCCTGCTGATACCGACTTGGGCAGCTCCGTTGGCCCCGGCAACAGTGCTTGGGACGCACTGTTTGTGAGCCCCGAGACGACCAAGAATGGTCTCTTCCAGCCAGTTGTGCCAGGAATGTCCCCGGCTTTGTCGTTTGACTCGCCGTTTGAGTTCTCGTCTCCTGATTCGCTTGCCACTCCTCAAATGGAGACCAAGCAGGAGATTAAGCAGGAGTCCGGCCTCCACGGTCAGCTCCAGCAGCGCCAGCTCCAGCAGCAACAACCCGCTGCTTGGGCAACTCCCTTGTCTACCCCTGTCATGGGCGACTACCACCGTAGCTCGTCGACCGACTCGTTGGACTCGCTTGAGTCTGCGACCTCCCCTGCCTCGTCCCCTGCTTCCTCCAAGGCGTCTTCGCCGGTGTTGAGTGTGGGCAGCGTGGGCAAGAAGGGTCGTCGTGGCCCCAACGGCAACCGTGTCGACGACATGGGTATCACCGTCTACGCGCGCAAGCCCCGCAGCCAACCGTTGCGTCCCGTGGAGGTCCCCGAGACCGGTGACTGCGCTGCCTCTAAGCGGGCTCGCAACACCGAGGCTGCTCGGCGGTCGCGGGCGCGCAAGTTGGAGCGCATGGGCCAGCTCGAAGAGCGGGTCAAGGAGTTGATGGAGCGCAACGAGCAACTCGAGCGCGAGGTCAAGCGCCTGCAAAGCCTCTCTGGCGGCCAGGATTAAGTTAGGCTCTCCATTTGAAACACTACTTTATTGTAGTTTTCTCTAATACTAATAATTAAGATAGAAATGCATTAAACCTCACTCCGGGCAATTTGCCAATAAGAATACACCACACAGTCGAATTCAGCAATCATAGCCATCAAAACCCATCGCTGCCATCAAAGCCGGTGAACCCGGTAATGAGAAAGTGCTTGTAGTACGGCTTTTGGCCAATCGTGTTGGCCCAATTCCATGTCGACGTGAGCCGGCCATCAATGCACGACCCTGCATCGTAAAAGTTGTCGGCTCCCGAGCCATCAAAGGCATGGCGGAAAAAGTCAGTAAGAATGATCTTTTGCAGCTCCTCCACGCTGCCAAACTGCGCCTTGACCCACGCATCGCTGAACTTGTCGTTGACAACTGCCGGGAGCAGCCGAATCACCGTGTTGACGGGGTTCAGCACCCGCGGAACCTGCAAGTAC
This sequence comes from Wickerhamiella sergipiensis, assembly GCA_030563925.1. NCBI lineage: Eukaryota > Fungi > Ascomycota > Dipodascomycetes > Dipodascales > Trichomonascaceae > Wickerhamiella > Wickerhamiella sergipiensis. Next base: position 137,069 of record JAJMKN010000015.1, read on the forward strand.
TTGTCTAGGAAAAACAAGGCGTTTGGCACCGCTCGGTCGCCAAGATGCACCACCGAGGACCCGATCCACGACCCGGTTTCGCGCTGCGCACGGGCAATAATGTTGTGCATCGCGCGACCAACGCTGGGGCTGGCCATGACCCGGTTCAGACCCTGCCCGGTGTCGGCGAGCCGGTACTTGAGCTTTTCGTCGGTCATGTCGTCGTCGGCAAGCTTCCAAAGCCGGTACATGTCCCGCATGATCTCGCTCCAGAGGGTCAGCGACTGTAACACATATTGGAACTGTTTGGCGTGGTTGTGCGACAAGCGCGCGCCGCCCGAGCCGTAGGAGATGGCCAAGCTGAACCCCTCTTGGTGGCTATCTTTGGCAAACAGGCTCTGCAAGCGATCGATCATCTCGCGCACAGGCGTCCGATTAGCGCCCAGATACGCGTGGTAGTCACCAATCGAGTACAGCACCTGCCGGATATCTTCTGCACCCAACTTGGGCGTTTGCATTGTGCGAGCCAGCCGCTCAATAGCCTGCTCCTTGGTGCGGATATCCTTTTGAATGCTGCGTCTATCGCGGCCCTCGGACTTGATCTCCTGCGTCGCCAAAAACACCAGCTCGCTGTCCAACAGACGCAGGCCGTCCCGAGCTTCCAGAAAAGAGTGAACAGTTAAAATAGGCTTGTAGAGATCAAACTCCAGCGTCTCTCTGACTTCAGGCAGCCGCGAGTCCATGATCATGTACATGAGCTTGCCAAAGGTAGACCGCATCCGCTCGGGGTTCATGATCTTGTAGCGACGGCCAATCTCAAAGATGGTCTGGTACCAGTCGGCATGGGTGATGAACTCCTTATCGTCGACCAGCCGTTGGCCCTCTTCCATGCCATTGGCAACCACAAGACCAGTCAAAACAGTGCACATCTCCTTGAGCTGAGAAACAATCCGTTTGACCTTGGACGAGTGAACATAGACGTCCACCTTATCGGTGTATTCGCTAACATTCAAAGCGGCCTCTAGTAAACGAAACAATTTTCTCTCCTCGGCAGTCAGCCGCATCGGAATGTACATGGTGTTGTCTCGGAAACGTGCTATTGCCTGTTGGCGGGCCTGCGTTTGTTTCTGCTGGTCTGGAGTGTCCGCTGTCTCTAAATCCTCTTCCTCATCAGACACAGTTTCATCCACCAAATTCTTCTTTGGCTTGGGCTCAGAAATAGCCTTGTCGCTATCTAGAGACGGTGCCGCACCTTGAAGAATCTTGGTCTCGTGCTCCTTTCTTTTTCCGGTCCGGTGCAGGTATCCGAAACATACGCCGCAAAAGCCTTCATCACACTGCACGCAATCGACCTCGCGTGGTTGATCTCCGCACTCAACACAAAGCGACGGATCTATCTCTTCATTCTGATCGGTGTCCATTTCCTGATCAGGCTGCGATGGCGAATCCTCGTCCATAATATTATTTTCGTTAATGGCCAACAACTCCTTCAGGGATCGCTTGGAAGTCATAACGCTGAGCAGGGCGAGGGCACAGCTCGCGCATTAACTCAGTATGTGCTCAGGTGCCGGCACGCGAGTCTGGCGACGTTTTTACCAAAACGCTGGTTTTCACGTTTTTTCCTAGTTTTTTATGGTAGGCGGGATTTTTAAACTGTAAATAAATGTTCTTGATAGATTCTTGCTGCCACGTCAACAAGCTGCTTCCTAGCACCCCTTTTCTTGCGGGGTACTACAGTCAGCTCCCTCGTTTCTAAATGATCTTACATTAGTTCTATCACATCGATCACATCGATCACATTTATCAAATTGACTCTATCACATTGACTCTATCATATTGAATGTCACACTATCACATAAAATCTATTATAAAATCTCGCATGCTTGAAGTCTTGTTAGGCGGGCAAAGGCAATCGATCAAACGACGCGCCTGGACAGAGACAACAGGAACGCCAGGTCTCGTATGAGCTATAGTACAGGTTAACATACGTCAATTTATTGCCTTGACCCCGTTCAAGCTGTATTTAGTTGAAATGATCAGTCCAACGCCACGTTTCAGAGATGCAGGCCATTACCGGATTGGGAAGCACGGGAAAATTTCCTATTTAGGGTCCCGCAACTGGCATCATTAACCCTTTTGGGTAATTTTTGCGACCCTAGGCAAAATTGACTATGCGTCTGGCCATGTGCCAAGTGTGATGCCTTGCCACTCTAAAAAGTGATAGAATAGAGTTTATAGCTCCATTAAAAACATGGTCGGTTCCAAAGCATGTTTAGGACCCAAACAAATCAGGGGTGGCTCCAGAGGCCGCTAACAGATCAGAACTGATCATCACCGAGCACTGATGAGGGGTCGATGCAAAGTCCCTCTCCTTGGCTCGCATATGCAATATTTCTTATAAGAAGACGGGCATTCCCCGCTGTAGTGGAGTAGCATGTTGGAGATAGAGCTTCATGAGAAACCGGTCGTGGCTATTGAGAACATTGGCAATCACTTCTGCCTATGCACGCAAGAGCTTGCAAATGGACCGGTCGCGATTGTCTACAGCAGGTCCATGAAAAAGATGGCCTTAGCTATTAAAGCAACGTACGAAAAGCTCTCGCAAGTCCCTTGTGCTCAAACTGCCATCAGCCCTGCTATCACGCCCAAGTCAACCGACGTAGCGGCTGATGAATCCGACGCTTCAATCAAGCCAGATCCAGTAGCCACCGAGAACAGATCGTGCTCTCCACTGTCTGAGGCTTGCGATAGTCCTACTAGCATGGATGATTCTCACAACCACGGCGCAATTGCGACGGTTGATCCTCTGCTTTTACATGCCCCGGGCGGGCCATTCAGCAGCTATGTCGGCTCAGTTGATGGAGAGAGATCAAACGCCGATCCACGCGATTCAGATCCGGCGATTAAGATTGAAGATGGCAAGGATCATTCCGCCGTTCAAAAGGGGATCCAAATGGCTCTTGACTGTATCAAGCAAACTCGCTGCAAGACACTTGCTAAGATGTGGATCAGGATTGTCGAGCCCAAAAAGCAGGGACGGTTCCCGTATACTAAGGATCTCAAGCCAAACTGGTGGCCCGAGAGTGTGCGGCACAAAGAGCCGGACCATCTCCTGAAGAAGGAGCGACTTGAGCTCCTCACGACTTTGCTCTTAAATTTCCCCGAGCATCACGAAATGTTCCTGAATCAGGCCAAGCTTCACGATCCTGGAAATAGCCTTCTCTATGGACGACTATTTTCCATCTGCAATCGACTTCTTGGCAACGAAATTGTTGACAAGGAAACGCTGCTGAAGGAACTCACCGCTGAGATGGCGCCTGAAGAACCAGGGAACAAGCCCCTCGAGCCAGCCAGTAGCCGGCACAAGAGCCCGATGATACCTGTTATCAACGACATTGTACTTGACAGCATGGTACTTGACGACATCGAGCTTGACAGCATTTCACTTGACGACATTGTAGACGCGGGCCTGCACAAGGACTTGGATACCAGCTTGTATGAGGATGGCTCTGAGACCTCATCGGTTCAGTCTGTCGACCCTGAGTTGATCGACATGGAGAGAACCCTTTATTCGGACACCACTCCTCAGACATCTCCAGAATCGACCGCGCCCTGGTTGCAGAACCAAGATGTGGTCCATGATTCGCCGCCCAGAGCTAGTAGCAGCGGGCTGCTCACTGAAATGCTGCTGGAGACATTGGGTGAATATGGCATGTTGCAGCAGCAGCGGAAGCACCAGCACCAGCATCAGATGCCATTTCATCACGGCAGTGCTGGCTATTCCAACGTCTTCGACCAGCCCATGTTTGCCAGCCACTACGGAATGCAGCGCAACACCCTCTTTGGTTGTCCGATGGCCATGTTTTCGAATCCAGCTACAAATTCCAACCACTTTCAAGCGTTACAGTTTGGCAATCATTCAGGGTGGCCAAAGCAAGGCCAGCTATCTATTCCGGGTATGCCTATGATGCCTGTATATCTTCCTCCCTTCATGGACGGTCCCGGCACGAACCCATTCTATATGTCTGGCCAAATCATACCAACGGCAAATGGTCAAAGCGCACTATCAAACAGCCAAGCAACGAATCCGATATCTAAGGATGCAGCGTGTGAACGCGACGGCTCCCAGCCCGAGGCGACCCCGGTGAAATGCAACGACTCACAGGCTGAGTCGCCGCCCAAGTCGCAAGCTGAGTTGCAGCAGCGGCCGCAAGCCGAGCCCCGGCCCGAATCGCCCGCATCCGCGAATAAACGCGACAACTCGCAGGCAGAGTTGCAGGCCAAGCCGCCCGGACCCGCCAAAAGACGGCGGACAAAAAAAAAGCGCCGATGAAAGGCCGCTCCAGTTTAATTTCAGGTGTTCTGAAAAATCCACCGTATTTAAATTAACAGCTATAATTATATGTTGAGGATGCGCCCTTTTTTTTCTCGATTTAAGCTCGAGCGACTGCTTAAGGCTGCGGGATTGTGACGAGATTATCGGCAGCGACCCCGCAAATCTGTGCAGATAATAATGCACAGCCACAATTTAAATTGCAGAGATTCCAACAGTGCGCCTAAACTCTAGCTAGTTGTATGGACTTTCTTATCGGTGGTGAAACCATAATCGTGGCCAATGTCACCACACCCATGCAAGCTGCATGCTGGGTCATGAGGTTGTATGCACCCGTTTGCCTGAGTAATGGGGAGACCGAGTCTAGAGGCAGTTTTTGATTAAAGTAGCAACCGCAAAGAGTGAATTTCCGACCACAGACCCGGCTAATGATGCCGGTTTATCTATTAGAATTTATTGTTTATGCTCGGGATAGCAAGGGCTACCGAGAATCTGCATTTAGATATTGCCAAATATAGCCTGCATGACGGAATACCCATGCTCTCAAACCACCCCACTCTGGGCATTTTTCCGCCCCAGCATTGGAGGGACCCTAGGCGATCGAGGGACTTTTGGGCTGACAGGCCCTTGCCCGGGGGCCAGCTGCCAATCAGCGGGCCCGGTTTGCAAGGGTCAGGGTAGGATTGGCCGGCATGGCATGCTGGATTTGTCTGGAAACCCTAATTCTAGGGGGGCCTGTAGGCAGCAAAAAAAATTAGATCATGGGCGGGGGAAACAGAACTGGGAGCCCCAACACGTGACTGAGGGCTATAAGTGCCAGGACTCCCACCCACCCCTCCAGAAAAAAATCATCCACGTTTTTGCTCCCCACGCCTCACAACCCCGTGCTTGAAAGTTAGTGTTTGTGCGGTAGCACCCCAACGCGGTTTAAATCGTTGCTTTATTGACTTAAGCAACCGTTCATCTCATTTTTCCCCCTATTTCCCCCCTCTCCAGTTTGTGCATTCCCCACCCTAAAGCAATAAGTTGTCTGACGAACATGTCGTATTGACCTGAGATTGTTTTTAACTGTGTGAGTCCGTTATTTTATTTGTGTGTTTATTGATTTTTCACCCCCAAAGTTTTCCCTGAACCCCCCGAAAGCATTAGTGCTTGCATTCCACAAGCTACGATTTGTTTAATTGTCCAACCTTGAACCCCACAAAAAATGATTCAAGCTACTGCTTTCCGTGAATCCAGATCATCCTCGCAGGCCGAGGCTTCGGATAATGCATCCATTCATTCGCTGGTTTCTGACCGCGGATGCCGTCCTTTCACTGCATGCCGGGCGGCTCCTGCCGTAGCCACTCTTGGCGCGGCGGGCGAAGCCACGACCGGGTTATTGTCACCTGTCTATTCTTTGGGACAGTCGCCTGTTTCGTGCGATGCATTGTTCTCTGCCCAGCGCGAGAAGCCGGACACTCCGCCTGAATTGTGTGACGAGCAATTGTCTAAGAAACGGACCGAGTCCCGGTGTTTTGTGGCCATGGCTGCGTGCAAGTTGCAGTTTTTGTGCCCCAAGCCCGACCGCAGTGGAGAGTCGAAATTCTCGCGGCCGGCTTGCGGTACTCCTGTTCGCAAGAAGCGCATGATTGGCACTCCTCCCCCTAGCATTTGCGGGTTCTCAAAGTATGATTCCCCTGATGCCTCCGAGGAAGAGTATGACGATGATAATAACCTCAACGATACCGATGAAGATGACGATCTGTTTGAGGAGTCATTGTCGCCCAATTCGTCGCTGCAGCGAGCTCGGGAAAACAAGAGCCTGCATACTGATGATGATACAGTCTTTGACATCCAAGACTAGATTGTACTATAATTTTAATCACACCATCCTTTACTTTGATTTATTGGTTGTTTTGATTCCTTGGCCTTGGCTAATTTAGCACCCCCTCTTTAGCTTCTTGCAATTTCCGCGTTTCTTGATGGGCTTGGTTGACTGTCAATTCCTGTATGCATGATAGCCCACACCCTTATTTATTCCGGTAGATTCCACTCCCGATAGGCCATATTTATTAACAACTAACTCTTTGATGAAATTGATATTCCAGTTAAAAAATTATGCCTACTAGGCTGTGGTTTTTACTACTCTCATGTTCTACTGCCGTGGAAAATTTTCTGGAAATCCCTGCTGCGGACCCGAGATCGATATGTGGCTTATGCACGTTGAAGGAAAAATCCTGCACAGCGGGTTAGTAATGCGAAAAAAATTAATTATATAACAAGCGGTGGATGCCTCGAAACCTTCAACATCAACATGACAACTGAAGGATATAATAGCCGTAGCGAAGACAGTGGTAGTAATGGCTACACGAATTCGCGCGACGGCTATGGGGGATATAAAAGTCCCTATGGCGGCAGCCGCGGCGGATTTCGTGGCAGTTCTAATGGCAGTTCATATGGTAGCGGGTACAACCGCGATCGCGGCGGATACAGCGGCGGTCGTGGAGGTTACGGCGGCGGCAGCGGCTATGGCGGAGGCTATGGCGGCGGTCGCGGTGGCTACCAGCAATCACAGCCTGTTGAATTGACGAAGCCCGAATGGGATCTAGCCAAGTTGCCTAAATTTGAAAAGAATTTTTATCACGAAAGTGAAGCAGTTAAAGAGCGCAGCCAGGAGGAGGTCGACAAGTTCCGCAAGGAGCATGATATGACCGTCCAAGGCAGCGACATTCCGAAGCCAATTGAGTCGTTTGACGAGGTTGGATTCCCTGATTATGTGCTAAAGGAGGTCAAGGCCCAGGGCTTTGAGAAGCCCACTGCCATTCAGTGCCAGGGCTGGCCCATGGCATTGACTGGTCGCGATATGATTGGTATCGCTTCCACTGGCTCGGGTAAGACTCTGTCTTACTGCCTGCCTGCCATTCTGCACATCAACGCCCAGCCTCCTTTGGCCTATGGCGACGGTCCTATTGTGCTGGTGCTGGCCCCCACCCGTGAGTTGGCGGTCCAGATCCAGCAGGAGTGCTCCAAGTTCGGCAAGAGCTCGCGCATCCGCAACACCTGCGTTTACGGCGGTGTTCCCCGCGGCCAGCAGATCCGCGATCTGTCGCGGGGTGCCGAGATTGTTATTGCGACTCCCGGCCGTCTGATTGATATGCTCGAGGCTGGCAAGACCAACCTGCGCCGCGTCACTTATTTGGTGCTGGATGAGGCCGACCGCATGCTCGACATGGGCTTTGAGCCCCAAATCCGCAAGATCGTCGACCAGATCCGTCCCGACCGTCAGACCCTTATGTGGTCGGCTACCTGGCCCAAGGAGGTGCAGCAGCTGACCCGCGACTACCTCAAGGACGAGATCCAGGTCCGGGTTGGTTCGCTGGAGCTGTCTGCTTCGCACAACATCAAGCAGATCGTCGAGGTTGTGGACGAGTGGGAGAAAAAGGACAAGACCCTCAAGAGAATCGAGGAGGTCATGCAGGACAAGGACTCCAAGGTGCTTGTTTTCACCGGCACCAAGCGGGTTGCCGACGACGTCACCAAGTTCCTGCGTCAGGATGGCTGGCCCGCGCTGGCCATCCACGGTGACAAGACCCAGCAGGAGCGGGACTGGGTGCTGCGCGAGTTCAAGAGCGGCAAGTCGCCCATCATGGTGGCCACCGACGTTGCGTCGCGGGGTATCGATGTCAAGGGCATCAACTACGTCATTAACTTTGACTACCCCTCGAACTCGGAGGACTATGTCCACCGGATCGGCCGTACCGGTCGTGCTGGCACCAAGGGTACTGCCTACACTCTGTTCACCCGCGACAACTCCAAGCAGGCCCGCGATCTCCTGACGGTTCTGACCGAGGCCAAGCAGGACATCGACCCCAAGCTCGCCGAGATGGGCCGTCCTCGCGGCTTTGGCGGTGGCCGTGGCGGTGGCCGCTTTGGCGGCCGTGGCGGTGGTCGTGGTGGCCGCGGTGGTTTCCGCGGCGGATACGGCAACTACAGACGCCCCAACCAGCAGAGTGGTTCCAACACTGCGCCTATTGCCAACCCCCGGTTTTAAACCCATCATCTTTTTTTAATAAATACATGTCTCTAACTTCTAAATTAAATCTCCTCCATTTTAGCATCACCAGTCCCATCCGTCGTTCTCGTCGTCCTCGGGCTCAAGATTCACGCTCGGCTCGGGCTCGATCTTTTTAGGACGCACAATTGTGCGGCTTTTGGCGGCAGGTTTAGCGGCGGCCTTTGCTGGTTGAGCCTTTGAGGGTTGAGCTGGCTTAGCAGCAAGTTTTGCCGGCTTGGCCGCCGATGGTTCTTCCCATTCGTCTTGGGGTTCTTCACCCCAATCGTCCCAGCCACTGTTGAAGCCGGTCTCCTCCACAACCATTGACGATGCAGTTACCGGCTTGCTGGCCAGACCGGAAGTTGCCAGACCGGAGGTTGCCGGGGGCACCGCCGGTGCCGAGCTGTAAGGGCTCGAGCTAGGCAGCGAGCTGGGCAGCGGACTGGCCAACGAGCCAGCCGGAGTTTGCGCCTGAGGCCCCGCGGTTTTCCAGCGACCAAATAGCGACGTGAGCGAGGCCGTAGACGCCGACGGAGCCTCGGGTTCCGACACCACTGACGCGGTGTTGCTGCGGGGCACGCCGTCATCGAGCGCATCGGCAGCAGCCTGGATAGTGCTCAGCAGCTGCGACAGGACCTGCTGGGCGCTACGACGGGTATCAGGGTCACTGTCGAGCAGGGCAGTTGCCGCGGGCCCCACCAGTTTTTCGGCACACTCCTTGGCCGAAAAGTATTTGGAAGTAGACTCCAGGCCCTGCAAAGCCGCCCGCCGCACCAACGGTGAGTTGTCTTTAAGGGCTCTGGCCATAGCCGTGACGACGACCGACGAGCGCGTTCCCTTGTCCAGAACCTCCGATAAGTCGGCCAGCAGCGCAACGGTCTGGGCTCTCAGTTCCGGATCGGGATCGCTGTTGGTTTTAGCCAGCATGCGCAGCAGATCGCCGTTGAGCTGGCGCGACGACAGCTTGGTTGCCAGCAGCGGGATCACCGCCAGACTTTCTCGCCGGATCAGCACCTCTGTATCGGCAAACCCGGTGGCCATAGCCGGCAAGATCTTGAGCTGGACCTGGCGGTCGGGGATTTTGTCAAGGTAGGTGGGCATGGCCTGCAGCAGCTCGAGCCGCACCGCGCGGTCCATGAGACCAAATAGTTTGGCAATAAAGGGGAGTGCATATGCCTCGAAGTTGGCGGGCGAGGTCACGGCACTGATTTTGAGAATAGCTCGAATGGCGTCAATGCCGCCTTTGCCGGCATCCGATGCCTTGACCAGCTCGGGCAACACCCGCGCGCCCGCAAAAGCCGGCGGAATATCGCTGCTGATCTTATCGATGACCACCAGCAGCTGAGCAAAGTCAAGATCGTTGATGGCAAAGGGATGGGCAGCCCATTCGGAGATCTTTGCCAGCGGGGTATTGAACAGAGCGGCGTCGCTGGCGGTGACCTGCTTCAACGAGGCTCTGCCCGACGGATTGGCAACGGTGAGCTTTTGGGCGACTTTCGAAACAGCAGGCGGAGCCCCCGAGCCCAAAATAGTGCGGATCAAAACGCCAAACTGGTACGAGTCGACTGCCTCGGGCTTGTTGACGGAGCCCCAGCCCTCGCGCTTGATTTCCGGCGGAGCGGCCTTGTCGGCACCGGGCAGCATGGCACCATACCGCCAGGGCACCTCCAAGTCTGAAACGAAGCCTGCAAGCTCGAAGCCGCCCAGCACCCACTCGCCCTGGGCGTTTTCAAATACCGAGTCGAGCTGGAGGTTGCAGTGCACACATTGAGTGTGCTGATGGAGGTCATCAACCACCTTGAGCACATTTTGCAGCCCCCATAGCTTGGCGGAGTTGCTGTAGCTTTCAAGGTTCTGGGCAACAGGCACCACCGGCTCGGTTGCAACCACAAACGTCTGGCCGACCGGAGCGGAGTCCAAGATTTTCAAAAGGCCCGGAAGCCGCAATTTGCGGAGCATTCGGGCCATATTTTCTGCCAGGGGCCGCCGGCCCTCGCTGCCAGGAATACTCGCGTCAAACACAAATAGCGTGCATTTCGCGCCGTCTTTACGCACGGTACCTTCATACAGCTTCCAAATGCTGTCGCGAGATTGTGATTCGATAGGCTCGCCTTGTGAAAACGGCGATGAACTCAGGCTGAAACTGCCCAACGTTTTGGTCACAAAGTCCATTGTCTAGCTGGGTCTAGTTGGGTCAGTGTAGTTAGCTGAGCGTAGTTAGCTGGGTCACTTAGCTGGGGAGTCTAACAGAGCGGCTGACGAATTTGACTAGAAAATCGGTACCGCTGACTTAGACTTCAAAAACTTAGACTTCAAAAAAATGGTCGAGGTCACGGAAGTTACTTCGCCGGAACCCGAGCAGAAATTCTCGGATAAAATCACAATTCTGCCCGGTGCCAGTGCCGACGGCTCGGCGGCGTCGTTTGAAATCAAGCACGAGGATCACACGCTAGGCAACTCGTTACGATACATGATCATGAAAAACCCGGACGTAGAGTTCTGCGGCTATTCCATCCCTCATCCGAGTGAGGCCCGCATGCATCTGCGGATCCAGACGTATGGCGAAACCACTGCCATTGAGGCGCTTCGCAAGGGTCTGCGGGACTTGGTAGATATGTGTGACCATGTTGAACAAAAATTCCGCGACAAGGTTGCTGCTGGTCAGTATGCCACTTTAGAGCCATGATAGACTCGGAGGCAATCCGACTCTCAAAAATGAGCGATGATAATGGTCAAGACGTAGAAATACTTAATATTGGCACGGTGCGATAAGTTATGCCTTGCGGCTGCGTATATTCATGCGAGATACAGTACATAAATAGTCGATGTCATGTCATTCGGGTATCAGGAAAACGGGAGAGGGATCTAAAGGACAGGGCAGATATATTATTGATCGTCAGGATTGGCTACTCGGAGAACCCGACGCGAATAGTCCTCATTGTCTTGCAGACTCTGCTGCGATGCGTTTTGATCCCACCGCATGTACATTTGCGTGGGCTCCATGCGTTGGTCAAAGATCGGCACGAGCTTGGCGTCATCGTCCATGGCGCTGCTCTGATCCCGGCGATGGCCATAGGCGGCGCCAGCTCCCGCTCCTTGCGGCGAGCCTTCAGGGGTATGGTAGAGAGGGGAATCTTGCTGCTTGGCGAACCCGGCCAAGGCGTGTTCCTTTTGCTTCCGCTTGCGGCGACACAGCAAGAACAGCAGCGCTGCCAGCAGCGCAACCACAACAATGCCCACGGCCACAAACGTGCCGGCGACCGCGCCCTTGCGTTGCCAAAAGCCCCGGTGCTCGGCACTGTCGTTGGGCTGGGCGGCCGCGGTGGCCGTGCTCGAGCTCGAGGGGCCCACCGTGATGGTTGCCACGCCGCCGGTGATGGTCACAATGGAAATAGTGGGAGACGGAGAGGTTGTTCTCGAGGGGCTAGAAGTCGTAGACGGAGACGACGATGGAGCCGAGCTAGAGGAGCTGGAGGAGCTCGAGGCAGACGACGTTGCCGAACTCGACGGAGATTGCGAGCTCGACGAGCTCGAGCTTGATGTGGACGCAGAGCTCGAGGTCGTTGCGGAGGAAGTCGAAGGGCTCGCTGAGCTCGATGAACTCCGAGTGCTCGAGCTCGTACTCGAAGTCGTACTGGAGCTGGTACTGGAACTCGTACTGGAACTGGTACTGGAACTGGTACTCGAACTCGTGCTCGAACTCGTACTGGAGCTAGTACTGGAGCTAGTACTGGAACTCGTACTGGAACTAGTGGAACTAGTGGAACTAGTACCGCCAGCAGTGCTGGACACTTGGCCGATCTGTGCATAGCCAAACAGTCCATCTCCTCCGCATTTATCACTGGGGTATCCAGGGCAATTCTGCGAGCAGTCGGAAACACTAGTCGTATCGCCCGGAGCAACGTTGGAGCACCAGCAGTTTTGGCCTTGCATGATTGCAAACGCATAGCCGCTACACTGGCCCGTGCAAAAGCCAAACGAGTTGTAGGAGCTGAAGTGGACCTGCCCGCTGGAACCGGTATTATCATTGGAGCACAGGCTCAGAGCATTCGATTGTGCTCTGGCAAGGCTCAGGCATGTTGCGAGCCATAAGAATGCGGGTAGCATATTTCCCAGACCATACATTCTTTCACGGCCCCTCACGCCAAACAAAACAAAGGAACAAACAAAAATAACAGGCAAACACCAATAAATATCAGGGCACAAAGTGTCGAGGCGCCAGAAACACTGGTGTAACAAACGTCCTTTTCCCCGCTAACCGCGTTTCGCCGCCAAAACACTAACAAATAGTTGACGTTTTGGTAAGCGGGCCCAGCAAACTAAAAGGGCGGTGGTTTATGCATGCCAGCCCCTACCGCAGCTCTTGGTTCCACCACATGAACCCCGATTCGCCGCCTAAACAGGCAATTACCCTTACCGCGTGGCCGTTGCCCCGACAAACTGCGTGCCAGTGGAAGCTCCTGGCGTTGATGGGAAAAAAAAAACAGTGGTGGTGAAAATTCTCGCGATCGGAGTCTCGGGTTAAATCTATCTTTATTGGCTTTAGCTGGTCCGGGGGCTTGCTATTCTACTAACGGTCTCGGCCTGCTATTGCCGCGACCCCGGCGGCTTCGGGTATTTCGGTCCATCCCCTGCATATAGCTCGTACATATCTGGTGCCTGCCTGCATGCGAGCAAAGCCTGTAACAAGAATAATAAGAAGTCCCGGGAACGGTTATGTTTCATCGCTGAGACTGAAATCACAACAAACAGCAACAAACATATAAAGACCCTGGATAAACTCGGAGAAAAGAAGGCCCCAAACTGAGGTATATTTAGATTTATTTTTAGTTCACCCGATGGTTGCCATGAGAGTCACGCCAGCGGCAATTCCGGCCACTTGCACCAACCCAGTCAATAGTTTGTTAGTTTTAGTGCCTTGCAGCGCCTCGGTCAGTTCTGGAAGAACGCCAACCGTTGCCAGATACAAAAACACTCCGGCAGCAAATGCAGACACGACGCCTGCGTCTTTGAACAGCCACGAGTCGTCATTGACCGACGTACCCAATGCGCACCCAACCACCGTGCCAAGCGAGGTAATAAGCTGTGCCACAATGCCTACCTTGCGAGAAAGTCCGTTCTGGATGATAACCGCAAAGTCACCGACTTGGTGCGGGATCTCGTGGCAGCACATGAGCACAAACGAAAACGCACCGTGCTCGGGGCCGCGCTTGAACGCCATTCCCAGGGCGACACCATCGGCAATGTTATGCAAGATGTCTGCAGCGACATTAATGATAGCCAGAGAGAAGCCAGACTCGGCCTTAGATGGTTTGGGCGGTACGGGGTTATCTGTGCGTTTGCGAACCTCCGTCGATCCAACTCGTCTAGACAATTCGCCGGGTCTGGTAGACCCACTAGACGCACCGCTGGACGAACCACTAGACAAACTGCTGGTTCCAACCTCTTGGGACTCCTGGGCCAGTTTCTCGTCAAGGTTCTCGTCAAGGCTGTGAGTATGTGAATGCCCATGCGAGTGGCCATGCGAGTGCTGGGAATCGCCATGATCGTGGCCTCCGAGAAGCTCGCCAATGGCAACAAACAACAGGAATGCAAAGATAACAATCAAGCCAGCAGACTGGCCGTGGACTTCAGGCAGCAGATGCAAAAATACATTGCCAAGCAGACCGCCCTCGGCAAAGGCCACTAGAAACTGCAAAACCAAGCCCGACAATGGCGGCAGTAGAGCGAGAATCGTGGAAGTAACAATAGTCATTATAGCCACTGCCCGTAGTCCATTGGCCAGCGGCGACGACATAAACAACGTATCTGCATTCAAAGGCACCGACGGCACATCAATGGGCTTAGGCTCGGCCGGTCCAAGAGCCTTGTGTACTAAGGCCTGATACTCTTCCGGAATCAGTTGCAGAGCCTCGCTCACTCGCTTTAAAAGATGAGAATCAGGGCCATGATCATGTCCATGTTGGCCATGGGCTTCTACTGCCTCTAGCAGGGCCACCAAACAAAGGGACCAGAAGCCAGCCATTACAAACAAGCGCTGGCTAGTGGTGGTTATAAGCACCGGTTATAAGCAGCCCATGCATGAGCGGCAGTATAAGCATGACAGGCAAAATAAGTATGCGCGGCAATATGAGCATGCAGGCATTGAATTTAGGCCCAATAAGGGCATTCCAGCGTTTATAGACACAGCCAAAGCGGCCAGAGAGCCCCAGCCACTAGACACAGCGGCTAGCATAGAGCCAGTTCGCAATACATTAATCTATCAACATTTCCTTCCTCAGCCCTAGGCAGACCAGAACTTGTACTGCTGAGGAGTGTCCACCGAAATGGGCCGCAGCGACGGATTCGGCACCTTGGCCGCCTTGGCCTGCTCCGAGTCGTCGTCCAGAATCGTGAGCTTAGGGCTCTGTTTCGCCAGCGCGGCCGCCTGGGCCGCCAGCTCGGCAGCCTGGGCCGGCGGTGCCGCCGCGGCTTCCCGCAGCGTGGTGAGCACTTGGTCTGCCTGCTTGTTCAGCGACAACCGGTCCAGGTACAGCTCGAGCCGGCCGTTGTCAAGCTCGCGTTTCTGGGCCTTGAGCACCTCCTCGAGCTTGTTGAAGCGCTCGAGCTTCACCTCGACTTTTTCAAGCTGCGTATCCACCAGCTTTTTCAGCAGCCCGTACTCGGCGTCCTTGACCTCGGCCGCGGCGGTCTCCGCCCGTGCCGACAGCTGCGCGCCCTCGGGGCTCTGCAGCAGGTCCTTGATCTGGTCCAGCAGCGACGTGAGCTTGGCCTCGGCATCGCTGCCCACGCGGGCGGTCTCTACAACGGCGCCGTTGGTGGCGGCGCCATTGGCTTGGCCGTTGACCTCACTCTTGACGTCGCCGTCCTCAATCCGCGCCCGCACGCGGGCACTGGCGTTTTTCACAAGATAAGGGTCCTCGACCGGCAGCTGCAAAAACTTGGTGACGCAGGCCGCGCGCGACCGGGTTCCCACGTGGTAGGCGATCGCATCCCAGTCGTTATCGTACATCTCAATGCCCTCCAGCAGTAGCAGCAGTTCCTGGTCGGCCCAGGCCTTTGCCTCGGCCTGCAGCTGGGACATCTTGACATAGTCGTCGCTGCTGTAAGACGAGGGGAACAGGCCGTTTGAAAACGCCAACGCCGAAATCGCCTGCTTGGACTGCAGGTTGTGGTAGCGCACCTTGCTCACGTCGTCGCCGCACGTGAAGCAGTTGTACTGGCGAGTGGTCAACGCAGCAAACTTGCGCTGGTTCTCGTCCAGCAACGCCATGGCGTCGGCTCCGCTGTCGTAAACCGACCGCCGCAGCTCCAGGTTCACGGGCACGGTGTTGAGCTCGTTGGTGCTGGCCGCCTCCAGCTTATCTGTGGCCGGCAGCGACTTGCCGTCCTTGGTCTCGGCCGATCCTGCCAACGGCAGGGCCGGCTCCAAGCCTCGCGGTGTGTCCAGCAGCACCGAGAAATGGCCCGTGTACTGAGGCCCCACAATCGACGGCCGGGTTTCCGGGTCGATCTGGTAGTTGATAAGACCCCATTGCTCCAGAAACCGGTGCACGCGCATGATTGCCGCCACATCGCCGGCCAGATTGCGCCGGCACGCCGTCACCGTCAAGTACTCGGTGGGGTTGAGTCGGTAGGTATCGATCATAAAGTCGCGGAACTGTGTGTATACTTCCGGGGTCTTTGTGCGGTTCTTGCCCGAAAAAAACTCCGGCAACGCCTTCTTCTCGACGTCGTGCACGGCGTCGCGGTCGAACCACCGCGAGAAACTGGGTACAATCACTCGGTAAACCTGGCGGGCCAGGTAATCCTTGGCCTTATCTTCGATCTGGCGTTGCAGCGTGGCGGCATCTTCGGCAGGCTCGCTGCTGTTTGCCGGCACGTCGCTCTCCGCGTGGGGGGGTGCGGGCGTGATATCCTCGCTCTTTACAACCGGCGTCTCCGCCCCGGCATCTGCCATCTTCACGTCCTCGGACATTTGTCAGGTTCGCTCACGCTGACTCACAGGCCTATGGCACTACGTCCCCGAGGTCACGTGTTGCGACCAACGACGGCAAACCGTTTCCTGTCGTGGTGTCTTTTGTAGCGATCTACTTCCTGCCGATGGCCAAGCTAGCATTGTTTGAGAATACGGAAATAAAAACTAGCAAACATTTCACTAACTCGAGTTGTTTGTCTTGCTAACGTAGTGATTTGCATGGGCAAGGCTAGGGCGTTATTACTGCAAACGCGTAACACAAAGAGGCAAATGACCATAGATCCAAACACCGATGAAGTGAAAAGTCGGCCTGAAAGTGAGGCTTCTGAATCAAGTGAAGACCATTCCGACTCGGAAGCGGATCCCTCGCCGAAAGCTCCGGGCACCGACCTTTCCACTCTCACCGGAGCGGAAAAACTGCAACGCATCAAATATTTGGTCGATCAGTCGCAGCTGTATGCGAAATTTCTCACCGAAAACCTGGCATTGGCAACTTCAGCATCAACCAAAGCGGCCCCCAAATCAAAGGGCAGAGGTCGCAAAAAACGGCAGCAGCAGACTTCAATTGTGGAGTTCGCCGGTAAAGAGATCCGCGTCGAGCTGCCAAAGGCGATCGTCATGGACCTGCATCCTCACCAGATCGTGGGTGTAGAGTGGATGAAAGCGTTATTTCAAAATGCGCTCAATGGCATTCTTGCCGACGAAATGGGTCTCGGGAAGACATTGCAAATTATCACATTTATTGCCTATTTGCTCGAACAAGGCATCAAGGGCCCGTTTCTAATTGTCGCCCCGACCTCGACGCTATCCAACTGGCAGAACGAGTTTCGCCGGTTTGCCCCATCAATTAACACATGTCTCTATCATGGCACAAAGGACGGGCGGGCTGAATTGAGACGTGACATTGCTGCTTCGAGAGACGAGGTCCCGCCTGTGGTCCTAACCAGCTACGAACTGGCCATGCGTGATGCTCGCTACTTACGCGGCCACCTCTGGGGCTACACTTGGCAGTACATCATTGTTGACGAGGGTCACCGCCTGAAAAACATGAATTGCAAGCTAATTCAGGTCCTCAAGTCTTACCGGTCTTTGAACCGTCTTATTCTTACTGGAACCCCTCTGCAAAACAACCTCTCCGAACTTTGGGCTCTCCTGAACTTTTTGTTACCAGATGCATTCCCTGACCTTGATATTTTCCAAAGCTGGCTCGAATCAGAGGATAACAGCATCGATACCGATAGCGAGACTACGCTCATCAACTCGCTGCACTCTACGCTGCGACCGTTTCTGTTGCGAAGGCTAAAGACGGATGTCCACTTAGATCTGCCGGAGAAGCGCGAGTATGTGATCTACACAGGCTTGACCGAGCCTCAAAAGGAACTCTACTCGCATGTTCTGAAAAAAGATGCCCGTGACTATATTCTTAGCAAGGTCAAGGAAATGAATGACGGTGATCGCCCACGGAAGACGCGCCGCACAGCGAGCCAAGCTGAGCCCGATCATAAAGAGGAACCGGACCAGTTGCTTGCGCACTCTAACCCTGCCGAAATGCAGGAAAAACGGTTTGGAAATACATACATGCAGCTGCGGTTGGCTTGTGATTCCCCGTTCCTGTTTTATTACCCTTACTTTCACAAGCCTGTCGACTCTCAAATCGAAACAACCTCTGGCAAGCTTGTTATGCTCGAAAAGCTTCTCAAACGCCTCGTACCCCAAGGCCACAAGGTTCTGATTTTCAGCCAATTCACAAAAATGCTCGACTTGCTCGAAGACTGGGCCGCTTTGAGAGAGTACAGCTACATGCGTATCGACGGGTCCACTGATCAACGAGATCGTAAAACTATGATCGAAGGCTTCACGAAGGATTCAAACGTTGATTTGTTTCTTTTGTCTACCCGATCAGGCGGTCAGGGAATAAATCTGGTTGCCGCAGATACCGTCATTATCTTTGATAGTGATTGCAATCCCCACCAAGATCTCCAGGCAATGGACCGCGTCCACCGCATTGGTCAAAAGGCGCCGGTATTGATCTTTCGGTTGGTGAGTGGCAACACTGTGGAGCAGACACTACTCGAGCGAGCAAATGATAAACTTGAGCTCAGCGGCGCCGTTATCGACAACGGAAAGTTCAGGGGTATTGGCCAGCCCAGCTCGGCCGAGGAGCAGAGCCTTCTGCGTCAATTCGAGCGTCACAATGTCGACTTCAGCGACAATGTCGATATTTCCGATAGAGATTTTGCGAAAATGTTGGACCGCAGCGCTCAGGCATATGTTAGCGCCCGAGAAAACCCCAAGGTCAACAACAACGTTTTTTGCCGCTCGTACGATACGACCTACCAAGAGTAATATCTAGCATGTTTTAATTTAACTTCAAGAAATAATGTAACCGCTCAGAGTTTGCTCTACTGCATCATAAAAAACGGTAAACAGCAATAAAAAAAATAAAAAAAGGGTCCAACCGGGAATTGAACCCGGGACCTCTCGCACCCTAAGCGAGAATTATACCACTAAACCATCGGACCATTTTTTAAAAAATTAGGGCACTGACATTGACCCCCGGATGCGCGTTTAAAGATGCAATACCACGCGAACGGCTTCGTTTCTGTTTCTACAGACTCAAATACCAATGAAACCTGACATCTCGACTAATATATCCCTTACTATTATTTACAGGGTGTGTGCTTATATCTCTCAGATTAAGGTTTGACTTGCATATTGCGCAATGTCCCATGAAGCATCGGCCGTGTTGGCCCTTTTCTTGAAACTTTTGGCTACGGCAGCCAATTGAGGCTACACGCCAGTTAAGTGAAAGTTAGCTCGCGGCATGCACTGCTCTACCTGTTCCATGGGTTGCACAAGTTGTTCAAGTGCCCATCGATTTATCATTTTGATTATGCGTTCATGCACGCTGCAACTGCATAATACGACCCATTAACTCGGGAGCCCTTGCATATTGACGCACGAGGTCGTCTGCATCCCAAAAATACGCCAGGGACTCTGCTTGCTGTTTCATCGGTGGGATATATAGCAACCTTCCTAAAGGTGACTGTCTCTGCCACTTATTCTTGATAAAGAATCGTCGCATGGGACAGACAATGTCGCTTCAAGAGCCTACAGAGCTTGAAGGATACGTGAATGTTTACTTCAGTCAACATTTGCGCCGAAAGGTAGTTAATCTTGCCGACGATGGCGCCGACTTTCAAGACCCGCACTCGAGAAGAGAAGAGAGCCCGTTGGAGGATAATGATGATGAAGAAGACTGGGTTATACGACCACACGAAGGCCGAAAAACTAATGGTATCGTGGTGCCCGTTAGGGTTTGCAGCTTGAACCATCTAGAACCGATTTTTGATTTCTATGGTGATGTGGTCACTATCTGGATGGCTGTGCAGTTCTTGTCACGGCGTACTTACGATGGCGCACGCTATTTCCGAATCACGGCTGATGATAAGAAGAGATACGACATTCGGGTATGTGATCCCGAGCTAGAGGTGCCCTGTCGTGGAGACGTGTTGCTACTACAAGGAACGGCCCGCCGAGCGTCTCCTCGACCAAGGATCCATGGGGTTGTGCGACCTGCAGAACTGTCCGGCTCCGTGAAATACATGGACTTTGTAGTACGGGTTATGTGGGGAGCTAAAAGTGCTGGCCGCGGGGATCAATGGAAATTCAGCCGGCTTTACAAGTACATTTGGAACCAGAGCTCTTACAGTCCTCATCAGCCTCGAGTGTGCAACCTGTATGCGCTGGGGCTGTTGCGCGACTTGCTTCAAGATTTGGATAAAGTAATAGCCGGTGACCTATCCAATCTGTGTGGACCTTTAGCACGCACGAAACAAGCCGACGGAGAGGTACGTTACTACTCAGGACTGCCTAGTGAGTCGAAAGTGAAACTGGAACGCACAGTTAATAATGGGCCGCTAAGAGGTAACCCATTTATCATTGTGTCTAGCACGAGTGAGCGGGACGAGAGGTGTTATTCTCCTGGATTGGACAGCAGTTCGACAAGCCGAGTGTATTCTACTCGTGCAACAGGTTCGGAGCCTACTGGAACTAAGGGATCCGAGGGAGGGACGCGGGCATCTGTCGAAACCCGTGAAGCAGCTGGTGAAGCTTTCAGTGACACTGGCCTGCAGCACCACGGAAAAACTACAGATACCGTAGCAAGTCGAGGTAGAGAGCGCACTTCGAGCACTTCAGAGGCACAGCAACCGACACATGTGTCTATTGGCTCCACTCCTGATGGGGCTTCTCGCGGATTTGGCGGTTGCATCCGGCGCCGTCGACGAAATCACCATGACACTACACGCCATAAACGGGTGCGTGGCATTCCTTCCCTCAAAACAGAGTCACTGCAACTGTCGCATGCATCTGCCGGCAGCCCCGCTGCTAGGGGAGTTCCGAGCGGCACGGGTTTGCGGCACGCACGGGATAAGGACTCGTTGGCAAGTTCGAGTCAAGGTCCACAGAGCACTTCAAGCACCACTCAAGCCCAGCTGCCGTCACATGAGCCTTCGCATGAGCCTTCACATGCACAGAACACTTCAAGCAGCACTCAACCCCAGAAGACACAGCATGCACAGCCACCGCGCTCAAAGCCGTCACATGTGCTGAGCACTCCAAGCACCACTCAGGCCCAGCAGCAGCCACATGCACAGTCGTCGCGTGCACAGCAGCCACATGCACATGTTGACAGCGGTGGGATCCGAAGAGTTCGCAGCGAGACTAATTTGCAATTACCTCAATTGAGTTTACCTGCCGTGGAGAATTCTAGTCAAGGCAAAAAGAGTGCTTCGGGTGCAAAGGAAGCACATGACCCAGTACCTTTGCCGCTCTTTGTTGACAGCCCCGGCTCCTCGCCTGGTTCCGACAGGTTCGACTCTCCCCGAGGTAACAAGCCTGCTCGTTCTCAGTTTATAATTCATGACCAGGGTGAGCCGTCATCAAGTACAGTCGTAGATCTCCCCGAGGGCTCTGAAGGCAGGCAGTCTGTGACTCTGCCTAGCACGTCTGCGGTCGCCCCAAGCGAGCAACGGCCTCGAGACCTTTCATCAGCGACCACCGGAGGGTCTAAAGGTTTCTTGGATATTCTTTGAGGGCTTTGTTCAGGACCTTTTGATGACTTTTCTACTGGTAATACTCTAAAGCGCAGTCTATATTTAATTTTTATGGCAAGTCTGGGCACTTGGCACTTGGCAGATAGCTAGAGGCATGCGAAGTGGAAGCCCAAATGTGGAGGCCCAAATGTGGAGGCCCAACGTTTGTCAGGGTGTCAGTTGGCCATGAGTGATGTTAGCACTGATAAGTTGAACCAGCTGGTTCTGGACTATCTGATTGTGCATGCGCAGCGAGATGTAGCGGAAGCGTTCATTGCCGAGGCAGGGTTACCTCCTCAGGATCTACGGAACTTGGAAACAAGACGCAAGGTGCAACAGAGCCTTGTGGACGCCAATGTGCAAGAAGCCATTGAGGAGATCAACGACTGGGATGTGTACTACTTGGAAGGAGCTCCCGAGACCCACTTCCGGCTGCTAAACATGCAATTGCTGGATTTGGTCTGCAAGGCAGATGTGGACAAAGATGTTGATAGTGTGGCTCCTGCGATCCAGTTTGCGCAAGAAAGAGTGCTGCCGCTGATCGAGCAGCAGCCCGAGGACGAGCGGGCCAAGTTCCTTAAAGAGTTCCAACGCACAATGGCACTTTTATGTTTCCCTAAAGAGCAATTGCCTGAAGATCTTCAGCGGCTGCTGAGCCCCGAGCAGCGGGTGGAGCTGGCCGAGGTTATCAACAAAGAAATGCTCGCCAACCGGTCTCGGGCAGGCACGTCCAAACTGGAGGAGCTCCTAAAGGCATGCTTGTGGGCCCAGAAGAAGCTGGACACCCACAAGGTCGAGTATACTGCTTGGGAGCTGTAGCCTATTTATCATTTCGTAGTGAATTCTATGTATCCTTCTCGGTCAACGCTTCTCAGCGGTCAACGCTTCTTGTTTTTGCGCTTATTCTTGCGCTTGCCTTGGCCTTCCTGAGGTTGTCCTGACTGGTTGCCCTGGCTGGATTGGTTGGTCTGGTTGGTGGCAGTCTTGCCAGTCTGGCCTGCCTTTCCGGCGTCGCCGGCCTTGCCGGCAGCCTCATTATTGCCAAACGGAAGATTGTTGGCTTTATCGATCTCGGCATGGTAAGAGTGCATGGTGTTGATAGCCCCCTTTCTTGCTGCTCTCAGGTCCGGGTCACCGTCGACCTCGACATTGTCGAGCTTGATAATATTCTGAAGAATCACTTCAGTAAGAATACGGTACTCCTTTTCGCGAGACTTTTCGTCGGGCGGAGGAGAAGCGCAAAACGCCTTGATGCGCGGACCCAGGTCGGTTTCCACTGCACCCAAAGCGGCATCGACCTGCTCGCGAGGAGTCAACGGCTTGGCGGGGGCCGGGGTAGCAGAAGGAGTCGACCCCTGAGGAGTGGCAGAAGGAGTAGGCGTGGATTCCGGAGTATTGGCGCCCGGGGCCTTAAATACAGCAAGCACATGGCTGCCATCAGATAGCGAGTAATCGGACAAGGTCGCCTTGTCGTTGGAGATCTTGCGACGAGGCTTGACCTGGTACAGGCTAAGCTGGCCCAAGGGTACCTTGAACAGCTCTGCCAAGCGGTGCCGGAGCAGGCCTACGGTCACTTCACCGTTGCTGTTGTAGTCCTCCGGAGTGAAGGTGAGCTTATATTCCTTTTTATCGAAATGGACCACCAGGCTGCGGATTGGCGGTGCCCGGCTGCCAAACATGCTCTGAAATCGGGAAAACATTATTCCCGCTGGATGGTTCGATCCAGTAGTCAGCCTCACTCTCGGCAGACTATATGGCAACCGTCGCATGAGCAACCTGATCGGTTATGTGTTTGTAGGTATACGAATCCCTCTGCCAAGGGCGTTACAATAGAAGGGGGGGGATAAAAAGGAGATCATTATTCGCTAACAATCAGGTATTTCTGGCCTTGCTATGCCTTGCCCCGGTGATCATCTTGTTTGGGTTTGAGGCCCTGGTAGTAGTGCAGGGCCTGATCGACCCGCCCAAGCAGAAGCTGGTATCGATGGGCGACTCGTCTAATGGATATCAAGATGGATCAGACGATAGCACTGGTTCGGGTGAGGCGAAGTTTGAAGAGGTGGTGGCCGAAAGGGCGTCGGCAATTGACCACAACCGTCTCCAGAAACGGCCTGCTTGAGGGCCATGCACCACAACCCGCCTGCCCAGCCCTGTGCTCTGCTCTCCCAGCCAGCCCCAGCCCGCTTAGTACCTAGTCAAGCTTGGCCCAAGTCGATCTAGTCAGACCCAGGGCAAGTGACAAAGCATCTTGAAAAATGGCCGGCACTGCACTTCCGTCTAGCAACTCGTACTTTGGCAGCATCAAGGCCATCCTGACCGGCCCTGCCCAGCCTGTTATTGTGAACAGCGCTCTTTTCATTGCCGGCGTGGCCTTCATCCAGTCCTCGTTCATGGACTACCTGGCTCCCCAGCTGTAACGGGCTCCCGTTGTAACTGGCTCCCTGTAATCCTGTATATAGTTCTCTGTTCCTAGTTCTGCAGTTGTAAAGGCTGCCTTTGCAGCTTGTACTGCCTATACTGTCTGTACTGGCCTGGTATCGCTGTCGACACCGTATTCGCTGGGCATTATGTTGATACTGAAGTGACTGTTGTGGTCCCTATGAGTGGGTGTAATGTCTGTTACTTGTACTACGGGTGTGCTGTTACTTGTACGGGTACGCTGTTACTTGTACGGGTGTGAGTAGTGTACTGTGATTGGCGTACTGAGTTTAATCGCGCAGCTGTCTAAATGCCTGCTCAAACGCATGCTTGAGCTCCTTGTAGCTCACAATAATCCGGGTCTCCTCATTAGGAGAAATGAGCAACACATTCTCGTCAATGCCGGCATCCAGCTTGTTGAGAGCGGCGATCGCATGGGCAAGATCCAGCGACGGCTGGCCCTGCTCAGTATTCTGGTGGAAGACGTAATCGCGGAATAGCACCAATGGGTACCGGTCCCCCGTAGGCTGGTAGCGGGGATCACTGGCATGGTCGGGCCAGTTCAAGACAAAGTTGATCTTGGCCAACAGCCGCACCAGCCGGCCGTTTTCGAGCTCCAGGCTAAGTTCGCGCTCGAGATTGTCATTGTGGAACAGCGCGCCGTCCAAGACCCGCCACATATGGGGCGCCAGCGCCGCCGACGCGGCCGCAAACGCATCGCCGTCGCTGTCGAGAAGCAGCTTGACCAGATTGGCAAAGTCGGCCGAGTATTTCGCCGGCACCGCATCATCCGACGATGCGGTGGGCGCCGCCAGGCACGCAAGGCCCTTCAAAACCTTGCCGACGCCCTGCCAGTCCTGGCGCTGGAGGACCGGCACGTCGCTGTCTTTGCTAACAATGTCCAGGGCGCCGCACGAGCCCAGCCGCAGCCGGTCCTTTTGGGTCACCAAAATCCGCTCCGCGTCCACCAGCCGCGCAGCAAGCCCCGCCTTGTGGACCTGCTGCACGGCGGCCACCAGCTGCGCCGCCAGCCCCCACAGCAGGCCCTCGGGCAAGGGCGCGCGGTAGGCGTCGCTGAGCGGCAGCGCTAGCGGGAAGAACTCATAAACCACCACCAGCGAGTGGTCGCCAAACGCCAGCGTCGTAAACGCCTCCACCACGCCCACCACGCCAGCGGCCTTGATGCGCCGCCACTTGTTGATGGGCGCCAGGCTCTGCTCGCTGGTGAGATGGAAGCCCTCCAACCGCAGCAGGCAATACGTGCGTCCGTCGGTGTTGGAAACTGCCTTGTACCGCCAGGTCGGGTACCCGAACGTGGCTGCCGACGACACGTGCGCGTCCAGCGGCACCAGCGAGTGGTACACATGCACAAACTCGGGCAGCGACGACGCCGCCAGCACCTGCAGCGTGGCATCATTGCGCGACTGCAGCTCCTCGCGGGTATGGGCGCTGGCAAACAGGTCCTCGGCCAGCCGCTGCTGCGAGTCCAGCGCGGGCCGCACCCGGAACGGCGGCGGCGCGTAAAGATGGTAGTTGAGCGGGTGCAGCGGCGGCTGGTACATCTGCGAGTACTCGGCCAGCACGGGGCTGAATTTGGGCACCAAGTCGCTAAACACGCCGGTTTCGGCGCCTCCACCGCTGCCCAGTGGTCTTCCGGGTCCTACAGGTCCACCTACAGGCCCGCCGGGGCCGCCGGGGCCGCCGGGGCCTACAGAAAGATGACCCATCGCTCCGCCCAGCGGGCCGTTTAAGCCGTTTGCCATCAATCCAGGACCGCGCGGGGTCTGGCTACCTGCACTGGCATTCGCACTGTTTGCACTGCCGCTAGAGCCCATACTGGCGCTCATATTGGCGCTCATGTTGGCGCCCAAACTGGCCGAACTGGAGCCCAGACTGGCCGCACTGCCAGGCCGAGCGCCGCGTTTCGGACTGAACATCGATGTGGGGTTAAATTTCTTGGGCTCGGGCGTGTCACGGCCGCGCGCGGGGCCGGGCGTGCCTGGCGCAGACGAGGCAGCTGATTCCGGCGCACTGGCGGGCGTGTGAGGCTGCGAGCCACCGCTGCCGCTGTTGCTGTTGACACTATTGCTATTGGCACCGTTTGCGGGCGCAACAAAGTTCCGAGCAGGATTAAAGCGGGATTTCGGGTTGAACTTGCCTCGCGAGCCCGACCAGCCGTTTCCATTGTGGGCTGGATGCGCTGCCGGCGCGGGGCCGGGACTGCCCGCTTGGCCCGCGCTGGCCGAAGCAAGGTTGGGGCCCCTATTTATAGGGCTGCTAAGGCCCGAGCTGGGGCGCGACCTCTCCGGCTCGCTATCGCGTTTTGACATTTTGGGGCCGGTTGCCTGACAAAGCGCTGCCAGGTGATGTCGTTAGGAGGGATGGTGATGTTATTTAGTAAGATAAGTTGCTCGGCGTGGATGGGTTGGGAACTTGAAGCGCGGTTTGTTTGTAGGTAAAGAACGATTGTAGACATTGTTTTTTGAGAGAACCATATTGTGAGAAATCAATGGCAACACACCACATTCGGTTGGACCTGCACCGTGGCCCTTGCCCTCATGCAGGGATCAACGTCCGCCGGTTTTAATTTGTCACTTTCCATCCTCCAATGTATTTGGTCACCGGTACTTCCTCGGGCATTGGCTCGCATATTGCCGAGTTTCTTCTTTCGCAAGGTAAAACTGTCGTGGGTGTATCCCGCCGCAAGACCGCCATTGACAACCCCAACTTCAAGTTTGTCCAGGGTGATCTCACCGACGAAAGCGTGCAGGATAAAGTTGCTGAAGCGGTCGGCCCCAAGCTCGACGGTGCTGTTTTCAATGCCGGCGTTCTCGACGGCGTCACCAAGGTGGCCAATGCCGACGTCAAGGCCTGGGAACATGTGTTCAATGTGAACTTCTTTTCCATTGTGAGTTTGGTCAAGAAGCTTCTACCGGCCCTCAAGGCCGCCCACGGCCGGGCCATCTTTGTTTCTTCGGGTGCCTCCACTTCCTACTACCAGGCATGGGGTGCCTACGGAGCGTCCAAGGCTGCCCTCAATCACTTTGCTGCTTCGCTGGGCACCGAGGAGCCCGATATTGTATCGGTGGCCGTGGCTCCGGGCGTGGTAGACACCGAAATGCAGACTCTGATCCGCGGCAGCTACACTGGCTCGGGCGAGATGTCTGACAGCGAGGCCAAGAAGTTCCATTCGCTTCACGAGGACAAGCAGCTCGTGAATCCCAAGGATTCGGGCACTCTGTATGGCAACTTGGCCATCCGGGCCTCGCCGGACCTGAGCACAAAGTACCTGCGGTACAACGACCCTGAGCTCAAGTCCTACTACGAGTAGGTTTCTTCGTTCCATAGCATTGTCTAGTTTAGTAGATTGTCTAGCGGTCGAGCGGTGATTTAGTGGTAGTCTATATTCGTTTACTGCTCATCCGGTTAGCTTCACCGCTTACTATGAGGCCCGCCCTGAGACTCTTGGCGATCCGCCCAAAAGTAGCGGCCCCTACACCTTCAGTGAAACCAAAAGCAAGAATAAACCCGCTTGGGCTCGCATTTCTGTTAGGCGGCCTGGCCCTTGCTAGCTGGCTGGCAAAACCAAGCAAAGCCCAGCCGATTGCAGCCATGGACACTTTAAAGCCTCGAGTGGCTATTGTGTTTGTGCTCGGCGATTCCAAGGGCCAAGCAGCGAAATTCGCTAAAGAAAACGGCTTTGCCTATATTCGCGGTGACGCCAAGAACGTGCAAAGCGAAATGCAGCCGCTGGTGGAGCAGGGCCAGTCCAAGTTTGTAGTGGACAATGTGCCCAACGATCCCAAGCTTTTGGCGGCATTTGAGCACGATATTGTCGAGTGCGATGTTGCATTAGACTATGCAAGCAAAGCCCCGGAGTATCTTGAGAATTCTCGCCGTTTGGAACCCATGAAAGACAAGACGATTTCCGAGGTGCTTAAAGAGCGGAACCTTGTCTAGACTTTAGACGGTCTACGACCCAAAACTCGAGTGCAGATACGAGAGCAGAACTACATAATAAATAACGGTCAAGACGGTCAAGACCATGGAGTATGGGAGGGCTGCGGCGACAGTGTTGGCCGACACCAGCCGCAGTAAGTTTCCAGGACCTTTACGAGCTTATCCTCGGAGATCGGCGACGGCAGAGCCCCGGCAAATGGCGGCCCCACCTCGTCGGGCAGCCGCGTCATCAGCACCACCGGTGTGGAGGTGTTGGCGTTGAAAGTGCCGCGGATAAGGTTGCAGAGATGCGCCAGCGGCACCGCGCCGGTCAGGTCGTCGTGCATGATGATCACGTCGAACTTGACCAGCCCGGCCGCCCGCCGCACCGCCTCGTCGCCCGTCGTGCAGGCAACGACCCGGCACCCCAGCTGCGTGAGCATCTTTTCCAAACTGTACCGCCAGACGGGGTTGGCCACGCACACCAGCGCGTCGAGCACGTAGAACGCGAGCCGGCCGCCGGCGCCGCGGCCAAAGCTCTGCCGCCGCGACATGCGACGCCGCCGCTGCACGCGCAGAAGTGCGGCGTTGCGCAGGTCATCGGTGTCGCTCGAATACGGCGAGTTGTCGTGGTGAAGGTCGGTGAGCGAACCGGCCGACGACAGAGGCGACCGCGGCATGGAAATCGACTGCCGCCGCTGCTCGTCGTTTTCGGTTCGCAGCTTGGAAATCACCTGGTTGTTGGCTTTTTCAAGCACAGGCAGGTTCTTGTACGAGAACGCGCCCCAGCCGCCCTCAACGGCACTTTCACTGAGCCGCGACTCTTGCCGCGTAACCGGCGCGCTATCGGGAAGACTTTCGGGGCTTGCTGCCGGGGGTCCGCCAGGGCCTCCAGTCACTCCTCCAGTCGCTCCTCCAAGGCCTCCCAGAGCAGACAAAGCAGTGCCGCTGGTGCCGCTGCTGGCAGACATGGTGCGGGTATGGGTGCCAAACAGCGAGCCGCCCGGCGACGCCATGCTGGTGGTGGGCGAGCACGACGCGCAGTCGTCATCGGTAGTGGCGTCCTCGGGAATGGGCATAGCGCCGCGGGTCTCAAAGTAGGTGGTGGAGTCCGACGACGCCTGGGGAACAAACGTGGCGTCCTGCTCAAACAGGGTGTCCCACTCGATCGACGCAAAGAACGGGTGCGCCTTGATCTCCTCCACGCCGTGCGCGCCCAGCCGCTCGCGCGGGTCCAGCTTCAGCAGCTGCCGGATCAGCGACTTGGCCGCCGCAGACACGTCCTGGTCCGGGGGCAGCGTTGGCCAGTGGATGTCGCCGGCGAGAATGTTGTCAAACACCTTTTGCGGCGTCTCGTCGTTGAATGGCGGCGTGCCGTAGCAGAACTCAAACAGAATGCACCCCAGCGACCACCAGTCGGTGGCTTCTGTCGACGGCTCGCCCCTCACCGTTTCGGGAGCCATATAGTCTGGCGTGCCCACAAGCCGAGGAAACGTGGTTCCGCTGCCGGTTCCGCTACCGCTGCCGGTGACACTGCCGGTGGTACTGCCGGCCCCGCTGCTGCCTCCGCTGGCTGCTCCGATACTACCGCCGCTGATGCTGGCTGCTCCGCTGCCGCTAGCCGACCGGCCGACCGGCGGGAAATAGCTCGAGGCCGACTCGCCCATGCGCGGCGAGTGTTGGCGCGGCGAATCCCGCGGCGAGTTCTCGGGAGAAAGCATCGGCGATACCGACGCCGACGCCGAGTCGGTGCGGGCCTGGATCGACAGCCCGAAATCAGACAGCTTCAGGTGGCCGTGCCCGTCGATCAGCACATTGTCGGGCTTTAGATCGCGGTGGATCACGCCCTGGCCATGCACAGAGTCCACAGCCACCGTGATTTCGGCCGCGTAGCGCCGCACCCACTCCTCGGGCAGGCACCCTACGGCATGGATCAGCGACGCGCAGTCGCCGCCGTTGAGAAATTCCATCACCAGATAGAGGTACTCGCGGGTCTGGAATGTGAAATAGAGCTTGGCCACGTACGGGGACGCGGCCGTAGAGATCATGATGGCGCGCTCGGCCTTGACGTTCATGACCTGTTTCTTCTCGACCATATCACTCTTTTTCAGCACTTTGATGGCGAAAATCTCGCCGGTGAGCCGCTTGCGGGCGAGATATACAACACCATAAGCGCCGCGCGAGATCGGGCTCATGATCTCATAGTCGCGGATGCCCGGCACCGCGGCCTTGCCGGCCGACACGGGCTTGGTGAACGAGCGACGCCGGTCCTGCTCGGTGCCCGGCGACATGCTGCTGCCGGGGCTGCTGGGGCTGGCGAGAATACTGGTCGGCGTGGAATGCAGCATGCTGGCCTGCATGCTGGCCGGCATGCTGGTCGGCAAGCTGCCTGCGGGGCTGGACAGGGCGGTCACCGGCGCAGAGCTGGTGGTAATAGACGGCCGGCGCAGCGACCGCTGCAGCTGCGTCGCCAGCTGCGTTGACGACCGCCGGCTAGGAATGCCTGCCGGCACGCGCGGGCCCAGTCGCGGCGACAAATGCGGCGACAGGTGCGGCGACAAGTGCGGCGACTCGTACGGGGATAGGTGGCCCGAGCTGCGGCGCCGGGACGGCGTGAGCGCGATCCCGCACGCCGACGCGCTGTCGCTTGTTTCGTCGGCGTCGGTCACTGCGTACTCGCCGGCAGCGTCGCTGGGGTCGATGTCCACGTCCACGTCCACGATGCCGCCTTCCTGGGCAGCGGCAATTGTCTCGTCAATGGCCGCACGCACCTGCGCCTCGACCTCGCGCGAGAGCTGCCGCGAGTACTGGTTGTGGGTGCGCAGTCGGATCACCGCCTCGTGCTTGGCCGCCAGCAGGTTCTGGGTATCGTCTACCAGCTGCTGCAATTCGGGCACGGGGCACGCAATGGGCTCCAGGACCTGCTGGATACCTACTTGGCGGCGTTTTCGCGGAGGCATGATAGGCTCTGCGGCGAGATCGAGTTTCAGGGGCTCGTCGCGGCGGGCCTGGGGAGCCACGCGAGGGCTTCCTTGGGGGCCTGTACCCACAACGGATTTTTTAGGGATAGTAAGGGTGAGTCCATGTTGCTCTTTTTGGGGCTGCTCTTGTGCCTGGCTCTGCACCTGGCTCTGCGACTGGCTGTGCGGCTGGCTCTGCGGTTCGGGGGCCTCGGCTTCGCGAGCCTGGGCCTCATCCTCGGCCTGGGGAATCAAAGTAGCATCGGCGTCGTCTTCGCTGCCGTCGCTCTCGCTCGCATCGCTGCCGTCGTTGCTCGACGACTCGGAAGGAATGTCGACTCCCAGAACCTGGTCGCAGCGCTCGACAAGCGTGTCCAGCAGCACGCGGGCCGGCTCGGCAGGCCCTGCCAGCGGCGACGACACGCGTACGGCAAATTTCAGCACCGACTGCGCCCGCGGCCGCTGCAGCGGGATCGGCTGGCCCCTATAGCTTGCCTGGGCCGGCGCGGCCAGCATGGCGGCCAGCATCTGGCGGTGTTCGTAGAGCTCGTCGTGGCTGCGCACTACAAGCTCCTCGTCCTTGGAAGTGACCATGCACAGCTCACAGTGACGCTCGAACCACCACGTGTGCACAAACCGCTCGCAGATATGGCACAGTTCCTGGGGCGGAGCCGGCACCGAGGCAGCGTTTGTGCGCACGCTGGACGCCAATTCCTCGAGAAAAGACGCCAATACGTCCACGCCAAACCCCACCACGCGGGCTAGCCGCGCCGGCAGCACGACATTGACCTCGCTAGGCGGCACATGCCGGGAGATAACAAACAGCGCATAGTCCATGTTATTGACCAGCACGCCCTGGCCGGCCAGCAGCTGGTGGTGGCCGTCTTTGTTTATTGAGAATTGCACGCAATGGCTTTCGGGCCGGCCTTTCATGTCCTCCAGGGCCCTTGTAAACACCGCCTTGTCTTGAGGCTCGCCGGCAATGTACTGCGACAGCGGGCGGCCCACCACGGAAGCGGGGTCGGAGCCAAACACGTCGGCCCATGTCCGCGAGACGTAGCGGATGGTTCCGTCCATGGCCAGCTCGACCATCACGATGTCGTGGCTGCTGGCGGTCCGTAGAT
The DNA here is from genome assembly GCA_030563925.1 of Wickerhamiella sergipiensis. Taxonomy (NCBI): domain Eukaryota; kingdom Fungi; phylum Ascomycota; class Dipodascomycetes; order Dipodascales; family Trichomonascaceae; genus Wickerhamiella; species Wickerhamiella sergipiensis. The sequence goes on from JAJMKN010000015.1 coordinate 168,932, forward strand.
CGTCGACCTCCTGGTCTTGGTCCATGCCCCTGCCGTCCATGCTTACGGGTTGGGATGATGGGATGGGGTAGCGGGAGGTCTCTGAGATTGGGGCAGGAAGTTGAACGGCCATTGACTGGCCAAATGACTTGAAATGACTAGAAATTGACTAGAGGGAGGGGCCAAATGACTAGAAATTAACTACATGGGAGTTTCGAAATGACTCGGACTAACCATTGACTAGAATTGGGACTACAAGTGAGCAGATATGACTACAGACTGAGTGACCGACTACAAGTGACTACAAGACAAGGGCGATTGCTTAAGCAGTGCGCTCAATCAAATGATAGCCGCTGCTGGTCTCGACCACCCGCGACAACTCGCCCGGCTTGAGACTGAACGAAGCATCCTCAAACTCCTTTTGCATCTCGCCGCGGCCAAAAAAGCCAAGATCGCCGCCCCGCTTGGCGCTTGAGCAATCGCTTTCTGTCTGGGCAAGCTCCTCCAGCGACGCCGCACCCGACCGGATCCGCGCCTCGTGGCCGAGAATAATCGACTTGGCCTCGTCCTTTGTGCGGCTGATATCCTTGTCCTTCCACGACGACGGCCGCCGGCTGTCCTTGTGCTTGATGAGCAAGTGCGACGCCCGCACCTTCTCGTCGCCCCGGCCCGACGGCGCAGAGAAGTTGTTTATCAGGTACTCTTTGAGCACCGGCAAGTCACTTCCCTCGGGCGCTTCCCACGACGACGCTCCCGACTCGGAATTGAAGTAATAGGGAAGGTTGTGGGTGTTGGATTGGCGAATTTCCCACTGAGGAGGAAGACCTGTTTCACTCTAGTTAGCGGTGCTGTTGGGTTGCTTTTAGGCTTTGGCGGGACTTTCAGTTGCTTTTGCGCTTGTCAGTTGTTTTTGACAGCCTTTTGGGCCCGCAATGCCTTCCAACTGTTTACTTACCATTCGCAGCAAGATGACGAAACGCAACCTGCGCTATGCGGCTTAAGTAGCGCGCACCCTAGCCCACGTCACCTGGTCCGAACCCAAGAGAACGCTTTCAGGCTCAGTATGGCTTTTTAGTGACCAAAAGCGATTGGAAAGTAATTGAAAGATAACCAAAGGCAACAAACGGCAACAAATGACTACCAACGGAAACCAAAGGCAAATAGTGACTATCCAATGACTACCCAAAGGGAACCCAAGTGAGACACAGACGACCCAAAGACCCAGGCAGACAGGGCAAGGTGACATGCCCACACTTTTACTCCCTGAGAGCCTCGAAAATAAAGACGTGTCGGTGATCCGCCTACAGCATCCTCGCACTGGTCAACTGGCCAAGTTTGTGGTCGATGAAAATAAGATCTACCAACTTTTGGTTGTTGATGAAAAAGCCCATCGCACTATGAAATCGCTGCTGGTTGGTTCGCGCGCCTACTCCGACGCGTCCCTTACCGTGATGGTGCCGCTGCATCCTGTTTTTCTGCTTCTGCCTGTTCTTTACAAATGCCGTGGCTCGCCGATGCCGCTGGACGTGCTGCTGGACATGGATAGCGCCGACGACGCAGACGTACTGCCCGGATCGGTGATCGAATCTAATCTCACAGCTATCTGTGGGCAGGCCAGCGACTGCTACCAGCTTGATATGGCCAAACTAGAGACGTTTCTGCGCACCAGAGCCGATAAACTGGCTGCCAGCCTGCCGCCGTCGCTGGGCTCGAAATGCGACAAGCTGGTGTCGCCTGCAGACCCCATGCAGCCGCTGGATGCCGCCATGCAGCAGCTGGCCCGGCTCCATGCTGCCACATTGATGGTCTGTGAGTGGCTTCCAAAAGAGCTTGCAAGCTGGTTCGAGGGCACTATCGATTTTGGGGCCCTCGAGCAGCATGTGCTCAGCCTCCAGCAGGAACGCGCGTCCATTCTGGCGGCCCAGATGCTGGCCAACCCGGCGCGAAAGCGGCCGTCCGACGGTGTCAAGCCCGCCAAGAATACAAAGAAGACGAAGGTTGAAAACAACAAGTCCATGCTGGATTTTTTCAAGCCCAAACCGGTCCCGAAGCGGGCTTAATATTTATCTATAGACAGACTCATTTTGAGACCAACTGCATTGCTACTTCTGCTGCCCCTGCTTCTGCTGTCCCTGCACCGGGACTGTAGTACCAGAGTTTGAGGCTAGGCTGGGGCTAGGCTGTAGCTGCATTAAGTAGCTGCATTAACGCTGCTATATTATGAAGACTTGGAGCCAGAGCCAGAGTTAGAGCCAGAGCCAGAGTTAGAGCCAGAGCCAGAGCCAGAGCCAGAGCCAGAGCCAGAGCCAGAGCCAGAGCCAGAGCCAGAGCCAGAGCCCGAATCAGACGCCGAGTTAGAGCCAGAGTCCGTGGCCGGCAATAGATAGTTGTCATAGTACCATTTCAACTCGCTGATGCTCTCCAAAATATCCTCCCGTGCAGAATGTTTCAATTTCTTCGGAGGCACCTTCTTCATCAGCTCGGGATTGTGTCGGTAGCCAATCTCTTTGATGGTTGAAACATCCACAATCCGGTAATGCAGGTAGTCGACGGTCCGCGGCAGGTCCTGCAGCATAAACAGCCGGTCCACATGCACGGAGTTTCCGGCCAAAACTCCTCGTTTCTCGGGCATATATTGTTTAAGATACGCCAGCAAGTCTGTATCCACCTGCTCCTTTGTGTTTTTCGACGCAAGCACCCGCGAAATCAGGCCGGTGCTGCTGTGAGTGTTTTGGCACCACTCGTCCATCTGATCGAGCTTGGCCTGGTCGACATGGATGACTCTCTCAAAGCCGTTTGGTTCTATAAGTTCGAGTTTTGCATTGGTAACCAAGCAGCAGATCTCAATGATGCGGTCGCTGCGGTGGTTCAATCCCGTCATTTCGCAATCTATCCATACCAGGGGGCTCGCCATTCTGCGAAAGGTCCTAAGCATGAGTCAGTCTGGCATCGAGCTGGTGGTGCCTGCCTGCGCGGCTCTGCGCGTTTCTAAAAAGCTGCAAATATAGGTTCATAACTATCTTAGATCAAAGGCTCTGCTTTTGTGTCTGTCTGACTATCTGAGAGATTGACTCTGAGAGTTTGCTGAGACTCTGACTGGCTGAAAGAGCGCTAGAAATATGTTCACGAGCCAAGCCTCTGAGATCAAGCCTATCTGAAAAGACCGAAAAGACCCTTCTTTTTATCATCTGAGGCAGTAGAGGCGGCTGAAGCTGCACCGTCGACAGGAGCAGAGCCAGCAGCAGAGCCGGCAGCGGAGCCAGCATCATAGTCCACATAATTAAACGCCATGTCGTAGAACACCGGCTTCACCGTCACCGGCTTGACCCGCGCATCCAGATCAACCAGATGCGTGAGCACATCCCCGGGCTTGCCCGCAGGATACTGCGCGGTGTTGTCGCTGAGATAGCCGCTGTTGAGCTTGGCGGCCGCATGCAGCGCCGCCAGGCCGTGCTGGCGCGTACGCAGCCGCACGAGTTCCTGCCGCCACGCCGCCACGTCCGCGTTGCTCAGCGGTACGCCGGTGCCATCGGCAATGGTCTTGGCGCCCGCCAGGTGTGCCTCGGCCCGCAGCACCAGCGACAGCGCCTTGGCATGCTGGTCCGCCAGCCCATAGCCCTGGGCAATGGCGGCGGTACGGCGTGACGAAAACACCGCCGTGAGCGCCGCCAGCGCCGCCGCAAGCTCGTCGTCGTTGAACACACCGGGCAGCTCCGACGCCTGGTCCACGCTCTGGAGAATGTTGTCGCACACCCGCACCACGTCCCTGAGCGTGGTGAGCGACGACACGGGGCCAGGCGCCGGCAGCAGCGCCGCGTCGCGTTGGATGCGCCGCATGAGAATGTTAAACGACACGTACGTCGCCACAACATGCAGGTCCTGCTCCTGCTTGCTCTCGGGCTCTACCGCCAGCAGCGAATGGACCGAGTCGGCGGCCTCTTGCCACGCCAGCAGCAGAGCATCGAAATCCTTGCCTTTGAAAGTGTCGTTCTTTTCCCGCGCAGTCAACAGCGCCTGCGCCAGATCAGGGTCCGAAACATGCGCAGTGTAGCTGCGCCAGTGCACGGGGCCCAGCTGCTCGGTCGGCAGCACCGTATCGGTGGCCAGGGCGGCCGGATCGAGCTTGGCCACCAGCTGCGTCAACGGCGAGTTGGCGGCCGCCGCCTGCTGCCGCGCCAGCCGCGGCACATCGGCCTTGACGCTCTTTGTTTGATGGGCAGCAATCCGCAGTGCAGGATCAACCGTGGTGCTCAAAACGTCGGTGTACTCCACGCTGCCGAGCAGGCTCGCCAGCACCTGGCAGCCCACGCGGGCCTGGCTGCCGGCTTTCAAAACCCGCGGCCAGTTGCGCTGCTGCACGGCCAAGTCTGTTTCCGTGAGGGCGGCTCCCACTAGCAGCGCCAGCCGATCTGTTTCGGACACAAAATCGGCCGAGCTTGCCAGTGAAACCGCATGCTGCGCATACTTGTAGGCCTTTGCCAGCTTCGAGAGCAGCTGCCGCCGCAGCAGCGGGCTGTCAGTGGCATCCAACGCCGAGCGAGCCTCCATAGCAGCCGCCCAGGACCGCTCCGAGAGCCAAAGGGCCAGTGCCCACTGGTCGGGGGCAGCAGGCGAGGCGGGGGGCTTTGTGCCAGCTTTATTAGCCAAACCATGTTCTCTCCGCAGTTTTGCTACTTTGCGAGTCGCATGTTTGCGATAGGTGTTGAAATCGTTGGTACTCTGGAGGCCAGCCCGAGCTGCCAGAATCGTGTCGAGAGCCATGGCTGCGAGGGTTTGTTCGGGTGACTAAGAGGGGTCTGTTCTGAGTAAGCGAGACTGGTTTGGTGACTAACGCGTTTTGGTTCATGACTAAGCGATGAGTTGTGGTGACTAAGAGGTACGTCGCGGTGACTAAGTTTTTGGCCCCTGACTAAGTCACTGCACTCACCGCTCCCGCTATATATCATGGAAGAGGAATACGACGACAGTTACGAGCTTGGAGAAACCGACGCGTTCAGCAACGTCGCCGCTGGCCTCACCGGCAGGAACAAGACCGCCATGGTCGCGTACTGGCAGCAGGTCATTGACTCCATCGAGCGGATCGGCGAAGACGGCAGCGAGGTCGACTCGTTCAAGTCCACCGCCCTGCCGCTGGCCCGCATCAAAAAAGTGATGAAAACCGATGCCGATGTGTGCATGATCTCGGCCGAGGCGCCGATTCTATTTGCAAAGGGCTGCGATATCTTCATCACAGAACTGACGATGCGGGCGTGGATCCATGCCGAGGAGTCCAAGCGACGCACCTTGCAGCGCTCCGACATTGCCAACGCGCTGCAAAAGAGCGACATGTTCGACTTTCTCATCGACATTGTGCCCCGCGAAGAGGCCCAGCCCCGCCGCTTTGCTCCGCCCTCCGAAACCGGACAACCGCCTCAGGGCAGTGCGCCGGGAATCCAGGGCCCGCTGCCGGGCATCCAGGGCCCGGCTCTCGGCCAGGGAATCCCGGGAATGGGCGCGGGAATCGGGCCGGGGATCCCCTCGGGCTCGGCCGACGGCGTGCACGACGTCAAACCGCTGCACCCGGAACCGTCCATCCTGCATGCCGCCCCAGACAGTCCTGCCACTCCGGGACACAATCGGCCGAGCCATCCCGGTCAGGGCCTCCCCCAGGGCCACTCCGGTCAGGGGCCAAGCCAGGGACCAAGCCAAGGACACCCAAATCAGGGCAACCAAGGCAGCCATCAGAGTCAGCCCGAACGACAAGGATCAAAGACTCCAAGCGTGCACTCCGAGTCTACGCCCAAGCCTGGCGAAGACGGCGACATGGCGTTCATCAACCAAACAGAGTTCTCTGCGCCTGAACCAGTCAAGATGGAGCCGCCGTTTGAGGAGTTCAGCTACACCACCTATCCGGAAAACAGTCCTGCCTACAACGACGAAAACAATACCTATGCCGATGGATACCGCGATTATTAGGCCATGGAACAGTTCTGATTGTTATGATCGAAGATCAGATGATCACACATCAGTTATGATTTACGAATATAGATATTATTCTTCTTTCTTCACATGGCCAAGTCGAGGCCATTACTTTACTTCCTCGAGAGGAGCACGGGACGTACCTCGACCACGGAAGGAAGCGATCACGTGACCCACGATCAACATCTGCAGCCGTCAAATCATTTTCCCCCCAAAAACCGTCTTCAAAAACATCCCTAAAACCATCCCTAAACCCCCAAAACCAAAACCAAAACCAATAATGCCACAAAAACAACAACCGTAAGTACCGCTCGCTACAGCCTTTGCCCAAACATTTCTAACAACAAGATTTTGGTATGGCGGTGCCGCCAGTATTGTTGCCGGAACCTGCACCCATCCTTTGGATCTCGCCAAAGCCCGCATGCAAGCCGCTCATAAACCAGAAGGCAACATGTTCAAGATGCTGTACAAAATCATAAAAAGCGAGGGCTTTTTCGCTATCTACGATGGGCTCAGCGCCTCGATCCTCCGCCAGGCTACTTATTCCACTACCCGGTTTGGTGTTTACGAATGGCTCAAGGAAAAGATCACCAAAAAGGATGGCTCCACTCCTCCCGTGTACGTTTTGCTTCCGATTTCCATGATTGCCGGTTTGGCCGGCTCGCTGGTCGGCAACCCGGCTGATGTCGCCAATGTGCGCATGCAGAACGACCGCACGCTGCCGCTGGCCAAGCGTCGCAACTACGGCAACGCCCTCGATGGCGTGTACCAGATCTACCGCAGCGAGGGCTGGCGGGCGCTTTTCCGCGGCGTCGGCCCCAATTGCATTCGCGGCGTGCTCATGACCGCGTCGCAGGTCGTTTCCTACGACGTTGCAAAGACTTGGTTGGTCCACAAGCTCGATTTCGACCCGCACGCCCGCGGCACATTCTTTGCCGCCAGTATCATTGCTGGTCTGGTGGCCACGACCGTGTGCTCGCCGGTGGACGTGATCAAGACCCGGGCCATGAACGCTCACGTGCACGAGCCGCCGCTGCAGGTGATCAAGCACGCTCTGCAGCACGAAGGCATCAAGTTCCTATTTAGAGGCTGGACGCCTGCGTTCATCCGGCTTGCCCCGCAAACAATTGTCACGTTCCTTGTTTTGGAACAGCTGAAAAAATGGGGCGGCTTCAACTAGACATCTCCAACCGAGCGTCAAGGTTTTGCGTTAATTCCCCTTGCTTCTCAGGCCAATGCCTGCCCGCTTGGCTTTGACCCTCGGTATCTATTCTATCACTCACGTTTACTATAGAACCTTTAGAGCATTATGAGCCTTACGGGTCTTTAGAGCGTCAAAGCCTCTAAGACCTTGAGAGCCTTAGAGCCTTTAGGACCTTGAGAGCCTTACGACCCAGTTGACTACGGTTAATTGTAGCTGCTAACTACTTAATGCTCAATGCTCAGCATGCTCAGACGCTCAGCACTACTGCTCAGCATTCTTAGCCAAAAAGAAGTTGGCGGCAGCAACCTTCAAAGGCTGTCCCTTGGCCCAGTCGCGGACGCCGCTGCCAGGGTTGTTGGTGCCCCAATTGGCCCGCTCGTCGCTAGGCAAGCCCTTGACGCTACCGTCCTGCTCGTACAGCACAAAAACGTAGCGGTGGAGACCAGTCTTGGGGGGCGGTCCGGGGCCCAGGTACGACAAGACGGTTTTGGCCTTGGAGAAGTCAATGGTGTACGACTCGCCGGCCTGCACGCCGGGCTTGATGTCGGTCACCAAAAAGTGCGCATACTCGCTCCACTTGGGATCGCCGCGCTTGGGCGCATCGGGATCAGTGATCACGAGCGTGTAGGTGCCGGACTTTGCCACCTCCGAGAACGTGAGGTTGACGGTGGGCAGCTCCTGGGTCTCGTCAACGGCAAGCTCGTTGCCAAACGACACCTCCTTCTTGCCGTAAGAGGCAGTGATGACGGCCAACGACGAGAATTCGTCCAAAACATCGGGGATCACCCCATCCTTTTTCAATCCCTGATCGAGCGTGGTTCCTAGTGACACAAGAGGCATGATGGTGGGGAAGCTCGGGGCCGGGCGGGCGTTTATATAACCCTATTGTGGAACCCTAGACTTGCTTGCGCAACCACCCAACGGCTTTGCGACCGATCGCCTCACCGGTTGCCTAGCGTGCCATTGAGATAGATTGCCTTTGTGATAGATTGTCTAGTTGATTGCCTGATTGCCTGGGGGTAAATGTCCAGTTGATTGTCTAGTTGATTGCCTAATTGTTTGACTGCCTGATGGTCTAGTTGATGGTCTAGTTGATTGGTTTCTATAGTTGGTTCTGTAGTTGGTTCTGTAATTGATTGCATAGTTAATTCCCTAGTTTATTTGAATTGGTAGTACGAAGTTCTATTTAGTCGTTTACTTGGGGCAGTGGTTATAGTCGTTACGAATCTGTGTAGGTTTGACACCAGGGAAGTGCAACGTAAATGGCTTGCATAGCTGGAGATCTGCATGCTGACGCACACCCTGCGTGGACATGCTTCCACGGTAACTTGTGTCGAATTCCACCCCGACGGCAAAAGCCTTTACTCGGGCGACCAGAATGGATGGTCCATTTGGTGGGATCTTGAAAAAAGAAGACCCCGGGCGATTTGGCAGTCTCATGCGTCCGCCCTGATCTCCACAAAATTCATGGCTGGCCCTATGAATGGGTTGGTAACCCATGGAAGAGACAACAAACTCCGCATTTGGCGCCTCGATCCAGATTACCCGTACAATACAACCGTTCTAACCAGTACAAGCAACCCAGACGACTACCCCAAACCATGGATGGTTCATGTCCAGGACGTCAATGCCTTGGGATTCTGTCCAACCGCGGTGACAGACGATCCACCCATGCTGGCCGTGCCTGCGACCACCGACTCGGAAAAGATCGATGTCTACACTTTAAAACCGTTTGCTCGCCCGATCAAGGCACTTGCTCCCGAGCCGGATCCCATGGCCATCGACGAGCCTCCAAAGCTAGGCATTGTCATGTCCCTAGCATTGACTCCAAAGGACCTGGTCGCCGGCTACGACTGCGGCGACGTTATTATTTATTCGCAAACCGAGAAAAACTCGGGAAATATCACCTTCCACAAAAACATCCACAAACAGCCCGTGCTGGCTGTGGTCCAGGCAAATGGTACTGTATGGTCTTCTGGAGCAGACAAGCTAATTGCCCGAATCTCCAATGGCGAAATCAAAACAAAAAAGCTTGATCACAAAGGTACAGCGTCGCTGGCTTTGACGGCAAACGCCCAACGGCTTGTTACTGTGGGCTGGGACGGCTACGTGCGGATCTTTGATTCCACTACGCTGGAGGAACAATCCTCTTTTAAAGGCGGCCGTCAAGACGGCGTGACCAGTGTTGCTTGCGGAACCGTAGACAAATCAAACACTCAACGGCGCCTGCGGGCGCTTCCCGATGAATGGATCGCCGTGGGCGGCAAGGATAACCGCATAGGATTGTTTGAGCTATCGTTTACGGTAGCGACGTCTTGAAGGTTGAATAATTAATGGAAATAATTGACGGAAAGTGATAAACGAGCTAGAATGGGACTCCATGTACGCCCCCTAAAGTGATCGCAAAGACTCCAGCTTGGTTTCTTTGCCTGAAACAAGCCCTTGTGAAAGACTACCGGCAATATCACAAATGTCTCTCAGTCTAGCAGTAATAGGAGCCTGATTATGGTTCGATTCATCAACAACAGTCTCTTGCAGCTGGCACATGATCTGCATGTATCTCTCTTGCATCGATGCTAACTGGTCGACGGCCACGCGAATGCGTTCGCGCTCGTGTGCCTGCACTTGCTTTAGCCGCTCAGTCTGGGGGTCGTGTGCTGTGCTGCGACCGAGCTCGGCAATCAAGCCTGCAGCGAGCTCCTTAATGGTGCTGAACTCGCGGTGATATCTGCGTTTTAACCGCTGCGTGCTATCCCGCACTGCGTTGTAGCACACCTCGAGTCGCGAGTATTCCTCTTCGTAGGCCATGATATTGTTGCGCAACTCCCGGTTCTCCGACTTTAAAGTCTCCACCACAGACTCTAGGCTGGTTACTTTACCCTCGTGGACACTGGCCCGACTGCTCATGTCGTCGATCTGGTCGTTCATCACCGCAATGGTTTTGTCCATGCTCATGACTTTTGCTCGCAGCCGTTCCACCTCGCTGAAGGCGTCGGCCGCGCGCTTGGACTGTATGAGCTTGTCCGACTTTTCACACTGTAGCTGCTCTTTCACTAGTCGCAGCTCACGGCGGACCTGTTCCGATTGCGTTTGAATATCGTCAACAAATCGCCGCGTCTTCTCTTCCCGAACCGCATGGTAGGGCGGCCGATTGGGGACCATTTTCTTACTCCTATAATCGCGGACGAGAATAGGAGTCTTGGGGCCGTCGTGAGACGCTTCAATGGGGAGCACACAGAGGCCAGCCGCTCGAGTGGCGAGATTAACCGCCGACGCCTCGGTGGGATTTATCAACACATCGGTACTGGAAATATCAGAGGTATCAGAGTCACAGATGATCGTGGTGTCGCTGCGGGGAGAATCTGGTATTCTTGCATCTTGAATAAATACCGGGGACTCGTTGATAGTATTCGAATGATCAATGACCGTGGCCTGTAGGGACTCTCCGTAAGGCTGAGGCGAGCTCATCCTTCGATTTGTCTCGAAATTTTTTTTGCATTAACAAGCATATATACTTTATGGGGTCTACGGCATACAGCCTTGGCCAGCGTTGAACCTGCCTAAGCCGAGATTGTCGCACCACCAAGATCTTACCGAAACAGGCAGGCGAGCTTGCGCGAGCTTGTCCCCTGCGCAGCCAGGCTGCAGCCGCATCGTCCGGCAATTGCCAATCGGGCAAGTCATCGGGCGTGATTATCTGCCGCCACCAAACTGCCGCATCATGTTCTTGAGCATAGGGTTGTTGTTGACCATATTCATCATGTCGCCCATCGACGGCATGCCGCCGCCGCCCATCATACCAGCCAGTTGACTCATATCAGGCATGCCGCCGCCGGCACCGCCAGCGCCGCCCATCATGCTTGCGAGCTGGCTCATGTCGGGCATGCCGCCCTCGCCACCACCGCCCATCTGGGCCATGCGACGTTTCATGGCCTCCATCTGAGGCCCACCCTTACCTTGCTGCATGGCCTTCATGCGGCTCATCATGCCGTCCTTGCCGCCCATTTTCTTGGCCATGCCGGCCATGACGTTTTGCTGGGCAAGCACCTCCTCGACTTCGCGCACAGAGGTGCCCGAGCCGCGGGCCACGCGCATCAGCCGCGTGGGCTGGGACTTGAACACCTTGCCGTCGCTGTCGAGCTCTTTTTCAGTCATAGAGTCCATGATATAGACCATATTCTTGAGCCGCCGATTCGAGTCCTCGCCTGCAAGTTGATCGGCAAACTGCGACATACCCGGAATCATGGACGCGACCTTTGACAGCGGTCCTAGCTTCATGATGTTGGACATTTGCGTGCGCAGATCCCGCAGAGTGAAGATGCCCTGCTCGATGTTCTTGAGAGTATCCTTTTGGTCGAGTTTCAAGGTCTGGACGTGCTCCATCAGGCCCTGGATGTCGCCGATACCCAAGAGCTTGGAAACAAACTGTTGGGGCGAGAACGTCTCCAGGTCGTAAATGTGCTCACCGGTACCAATAAAAGCAATCGGAGTATGGGTGGCTGCCACCGCGGAAATGGCACCACCACCCTTGGCATGGCCGTCCATTTTCGTGAGCACAATGGCACCGAAATCAGCAGCATCTTTAAACGCGGTGGCCTGGGACTCGGCGGCCTGGCCAATCGAGGCATCCAGCACCATCAGCGTCTGGTTGGGCTTGACGGCATTGCCGATCTGCACCATCTCATCAAACAAGTCTTGTTCTTGGCGATGGCGACCAGAAGTATCGACAATGATCAGATCAAAGCGGTCCTTTTTGAACTTTTCAACACCCTGGGCAGCAATCACCACCGGATCGGGCTCGGTGTAGGAGCCGAAAAAAGGGATCTTGGCCCGGGTAGCATTCTGCTTAAGCTGGTCAAATGCACCGGCACGGAACGTATCGGCACAAACAAGACCGACTTTAAAGCCGCGGCGTTGGTAGTAAACTGCCAACTTGGTACAGGTGGTTGTTTTACCGGCGCCCTGCAAACCAACAAACATAATGACATTGGGGCGGCCCTTTGTGGGCTTGTAAGGTTTCTTGTCGCAATCGACCAGCGCGACCAGCTCGTCGAAAACCGCCTTTTGGATCACCCGCTTGCGCGACGACGTCGGCTGCTCCTTGATGTTCACCGACTTGCGGATGTTGGCCGTGAGCTTGGCCACTTGCTGCAGGCCCACGTCGTGCTGCAACAGAGCCATCGAGATTTCATTCAGCATGGTATCCAAAGCCTTTTCATCGATATCGCCCGAAGCCCGGGTGATACCACCCAGGGCCTGGTTGATACTGCGACCAAGATCAGCGAGAACCATGACGACACGATTACGTAGGGAGGGCTGCTGAAAAATCGGGGCAAGGACGGCCGTGGCCGGTGCAGTTTGGGTGCGTCAGTTTGGTTTAGTTTCCGGTTGTTTGCGTTTAACTATTTATAGATGGCAGATGTGGATGGGGGATGGTAGTATGATAGTATGGTAGTGGAGGATAATGGACAGATGACGGATGGTGGATGGTGGATGGTGTGGAGAATGGATGGTGCTATAGATAGATAGGTGGTTAATAGATGGTGGATAGATATAATTGGCATAGAGTAAATGATAGATGAACGAGCCGGTGAAAGTTGGAGATTGATTGAGAATTCAACTTCAAACGCAATCTTGTTGCGGTGACGTCAGGAAATAAACTCACTATTTCAGTAGCGAAATTGCACAGCATGCACCCTCGCCCTGCTCTCCTCGGGCTTGGCAGCGCGGTATTATAGACACCGGCCTCGGAGAGTCTTGACAACCTCCGGATAATTATCTCGAAATATATCTGGATTTAGAGACACTTGAAGTTGCGTTTGAAACCCCCCGCGTGGCCCACTTTCTGTTGAGATTGACTTGGTAGGCATGCCGCTGCAAGGTGACGTATATCCCACACCATATAACCGGCGGCAAAATGGAGCCAGTACCCCGTGGGACTATTCGATGGCCTGCGAGTGCCGCCCTCCGCTGGTGAGGTTGCAGAGTGTGCTGGAGGTTCCAGTCGGCTGTATGCGCCGGTGCAACAAGTGCTTCATCACTGCCAATGGATGCCAAGTCAATAGCTCGCCAACCACACATGTGGAGGCGCCTCGCACCGTTCTGAAAAAGGGCCGCGGGCTTCTCCGCAACCCGCGGCGGTTCAGAAACATGATCATGGAACCCGACGTAGACCTGGGGATGTTTCCTCGCCGCGATCTTCTTGAAATCATGAACCTGTGTTTTGAGTCTCCGTTTGGCGAGTCGGCGCCCGACCCGCGCGACGCCGTTTGCGTTGAAATGGCGCACCGCCGAGGCTCTGCCACCGCCAGTCTCCGCCGCCTTAGCCACGACTCTCAGGCTGCCCCGTAAGGCCCAACCTGTAGTTGCAATAGCGCGTACACTGCCATGCACTGCCATGCGCTGCTATGTTAGCCGCCATTCTATTTAGATTCGCTTTGCTCTAGTCTAAGACATCTTTCAAAATTTCCACTATTTAAATCTACTGGATCCACAGTCTAGACCCACTGGAGCCTAACAGTTGAGATAAGTGAAAGTGAGATAGTTGATAGACTAATCATGTAATAAATAGATTTACGAAAAACTCGCAGCAAAAACCCGCAGAAAAAACAGATCCGAAACAAGGCAAAATCCGAAAAAAACCGCATTAAACCCCTCGAAAGTGCCTCTGCGGGTGCTGAAACGTTTCTCAAACTTTGAACCGAAAAACTTGCTCTCCAATAACCCGATCGGCGCCCCGCTCACTCGCTCTGCGCACTCGCAGGCGGGCACGCTCTTGTGGCGTGCCATCGCCAACGGGCGCCGCAGGCGGGAGAAGACGGGCGCAAATCACCATTCGAGCTGTTTGGACCAGCCGACCTTGCGGGACCGCGTGGATTTTCTGCTGGACCGCCTTCTGCGCAGAATGCGCTCGTCTTTTCGTAAATAGCGTTGCAGCTCCACGGCCGAATAGAAGCCGCACCGTACCGCAGGCTTGACGGCCGCCACTTTGCCCGCCACTTTTAGTGCCGGCGGGCCGGGCGCAGCCTCGTGATGGTGAGGCTCGCAGCGTCGGCCGGGCGACGGTGGAGGGTGGTTTCGCGTCGTGCGTCGCAGCTGGCGCGGGGCCGGCGGCGGCGCCGGCGGACTTGGTTCTGATTTTGATTCTTTTTTCGACGCCTCACTCTTTACATTGTCGCCATCCTTTTTTCTGGCGGCCATGAGGGGGGGTGTTGTTAAGTTGGGAGGACAAGGGAGGGGGTCTCATGAACTAATATATTCTCATGTAGCCGCAGTTGCCGGATGCACTCTATCAGGGTAGGGGCAACAGCGAGAAATTGGCCGTGGGGTCGAGCGTGGTTTTTGTCTCGTTTTTGTTTTTGTGGTGATTTCCTTCTGGTTTTCTTCTGGTTTTCGTTATAATTTAGCTTTGATGGTTGCTGGTTCTGGTTTTACAGGGCCCTTGTTTCTTTTGACTTGTACCGATAGTAGCGTCAGTTTATTGGCGGAAGACGAGTATCGCTCTGTTTATCGCTATTGCAAGTTGTTGTTTCAGATATGTCTATTTAGGTGGCCTATTTTGGGCCACCTCCAGGTCTATTTCGCGTCAATTTCGGTGGTCGATTTCCGTAATCTACTGGACTATTTCGCCAGTATAGGCATGCTGTTGATGCTGAGCTACAGCGATGCCTTGATCTGCGTGCCGCTCTAGGACGAAAAGGGCGGAGTTGGCTGACAGCACGGCCTGGAACCTTGGCGCGATCAAAGCCATGCGTCGGCGCACGAAAAAATCTAAGACAAGGTCAGATGGCCAGCAAGAAATAATCTGGTCAAACTTTAATGTCCAGTGCCTATCTGTGGCCACACGCCAATGACGAGTTTTTCCGCTATGCGTCGGACCCGCCTGCAGGCAAGATGACAGTGAAAATAATGCATGCACCTGCATTAACAACGGCATGTGATCAGGCAGGCCGCCCCCCTAGACAATCGGCAACAACCTGGCCCCACTGGCCCAAAAAGACATTTCCAAAAACATAAATTAAACCATCTATCTAAAATACACCAGACCACGATTTTTTCGCGTCCCCGACCCCCCCAAAACCCCCAAATTTGCCCCATTTTGGCCCAACCATAACGCCAGCTCTCTATGCCTGGCCGCACCCTAGACTCGCGACCCTAGCCCCGTGTCCCAAGTTGCTGCGGGCCTTCGCTATTTAAACCCGGCCTCACCCGCTACCCCTGACATCTTCCCTTTTCCCCTCCTCATATCCAATGACTGAAGATACCACCACTGGCCCCAAGGCTTTGCAGTCGTCCCAGTCTGCCTTTGTCCAGCACCTCGCTACTTACCCCGCCGTGTCGGCGGTGGCCGGCCTGGTTGCCAGCTTCCCCGTCGTCAAGATCTTTGTGTCCAATGCCGTGCCTCTTCTGCACGCCATTCACGACCGCACGCGCCCTGTCGCAGACCCCGTTCTGAAGACGGTGGAGCCTGCGTTCAAGCGCGCGGATCAGATCGGCGATAAGGTGCTGTCCGAGATCGACACTCGCTTCCCCCAGCTCAAGACCGTGCAGCCCGCCGATCTGGTGGAGGAGGCTCAGTCGCGCCTCAACAGCTACCGCGAAAGTGCCCAAAACACGGTTGACTCGCGCCTGGTCCAGCCCGTGGCCAGCGCCGCTGCCGCCGCCAAGCAGCAGTACATCAAGGTCTACGACAGCAATGGCCGCCACCTCACCACCATCGTTAACAACGGCATCGGCCCCATCAATGACCGCATCGAGAACGCCATTGGCGAGTACTTGCCTGGCTCTACCGACCTGCCTGCCAAGGACGGGTCGCAGTTGCAGCGCACGTCGAGCCTGATCCGATCGGCAGCTGAGCGCGCAAAGCCCCAGATCGACGAGCTGCAGCAGTCCACCCGCCAGCACGTCGCCGATGTCTACAGCAACAAGCTCAAGGAGAAGTCCGGCGATACCAAGCCGTCGCTGTACTCGTCGCTGCTGGCGCTGGCCTCGACTGGCCGTCAGCTCACCGGCGAGGGCCTGTCCAAGTGCGCGCACCTGGCCGGCCTGGTCAAGACCGACGCCGAGAAGAAGCTTGGCGATGTTGCCGAGGTGGCCGGCGAGAAGCTGAACGTGGCCGGCGAGAAGATCGCCGCCACCGCCGCTGCTGCTTCCGAGCAGGTCCAGGCCAAGGCCAAGCCCGCCGTGGCTCAGGCTAAGGCTGCTGCCGAGCAGGCGCAGGCTTCTGCCCACGAGACTGCCGAGGCGGCCAGCAAGAAGGCCGAGGCTCTTGCTCCTGCTCCCGTGTACTAGTGGTCTAAATAACGTATTATTAACCTAATATTTCATAGTTTTCTTCGTCCACAAGGGATGTCTGCGTGGTTGGGGATTTTGAGGGATATTTTTCTGTTGTGAATGGATCGTCGCCTAATGCGGTATGTGGGGTTCGGGTATGTATATTTGAGGTAGGGGTTACATGTGACCCGGATCGAGTCCAGCTCCCGTTCCCACCAAGATCATTGTTCCTTGAGAAGGGGGGTCGGCCGACAGGGTACGGGTTGAGCAGGTTAGGGGTGAGCAGGGGTGAGCAGGTTAGGGATGAGGGCTCACATTCTTAGTCACAAGGCTCCTAGTCACAGGAAGCTCTTAGTCACTGTCTAACGCACCCAAGGGCTTTAGGGCCCAGCAGTCACACTCATCGCCAAGCCGACTCTAGACACCATGCCCACGCAGCTCGTCAAAGGTCACATTTACACAATGGGTCGCATGAACGAGTACCAGGTTATCGGCCGCCATCTGCCCACGGCGGCGAACCCTGAGCCCAAGCTTTACCGCATGCGCATCTTCGCCCCCAACGTGGTTGTTGCCAAGTCCCGTTTCTGGTACTTCCTCACCCGTCTGCGCCGGATCAAGAAGGCCAACGGTGAGATTGTGTCGGTGAACCAGATCTTCGAGAAGCGCCCTACCAAGGTCAAGAACTTCGGTATCTGGATCCGCTACGACTCTCGCTCCGGTACCCACAACATGTACAAGGAGTACCGCGAGCTCACCCGCTCCGATGCTGTCGAGGCTCTGTACCAGGACATGGCTGCCCGTCACCGCTCTCGTTTCCGGTCGATCCACATCCTCAAGGTTGTTGAGCTCGAGTCCACCGACGACGTCAAGCGTCCTTACATCCGCCAGCTGTTGGTCAAGGACCTCAAGTTCCCTCTGCCCCACCGCATCCAGAAGTCGTCGACTCTGTTCGCTACCCGCCGCCCTTCGACCTTCTATTAAGTGTATGTAGCGTTTGTTCATTAATTAAAAAAAAGAATGACTATAGCGTTATCTAAAACTATCCTAACTGCTAGATGCTCTGCCTCTACCCTCTCTATCGATGCCCTCTGTTTCGATGCTGTGATGCTGTCCATGCCCCCTGCCTGTCTATGAAACACAGCATTAGAGCGTAAAGCACAACCACATGGTATAAATACATGAATAGTACACTTACGCAACGCGCTCTAGAAATAATTCGTGATTTTAAGAACAACCCACAGCGTGGCTCCTGACAGCACGGGGATGCTAAAGTTATCGTCAATCACCGGAAACAGTTCGGTGACAGAAGCAACAAGTCCAACAATTACAGAGTAAACTGGCAGACTCAATCGCGACGAAGTAGCCGTCCACATGATCTCCCCGGGGTTGCTCAAGTAAGGGAATTTCGGCAGCAGAAACCCGTACAGCAAATAAGTGCTGCAAATGCCGGCAACAAACGCGGCAATGCTGCCAGCCAAACTCTTGTTGCCGACTAGTTTGGGCGTGTATTTTCCAAACGCTCGGCCAAAAGTCGACGCACTCAAATCTGCCCACGACAGCAGCAGCACACTGAGAACACACAGGTCCTTGGGCAAGGTGGAAAATACGAGAATCAGACCGACAAGGTACCAAATGACTCCGTTGATATGCGTCTTTTTTTCCGTTTCCCGCATCAACGGGCCCACTACCTGGATGTATAGCTTGTTGATGCTAGGGATCTGGAACCGCAGCACCTCTAACACAGCAATAGGAACCACAAGCGTGACCAAAAAGGGGGTCACTTGATAAACATGGGCTCCGGCAAGATAAAGGCCAATGGTGATGGGTGCAATCGAACCGTGGAGGATTTTCCGCGGTAGTTCGTTGCGTTTGGCCCATTCCTGCCATGCAGAGGGCTCTTTTTCCCCTTCGGCAGACTTACTGGCGTCCATGTTTTGTCAGTAAAATTGCCGAGCCGCTCGGCTATAGCTGCATTCCCAAGCAAAGTCGGTGGGTTCCGCATACAAGGAATTACTGGAATTTCGCAAGAAATGGTCGTATGGTGTAGTGGTGAGCATCTATGGTTTTGATGAAAAATTCCATGTGACCCCGGTTCGAACCCGGGTACGACCTTTTTGCGAGCGGAATTTTTTTTCGTCCTCCGCTTTGAGAATTTCGGAAGCCATGGCGTACTGCGTTTTTTGCACCCTCTTTTAGCATTCATTTACCCTCTCCCCGCTCTTTCTAGCAGCCCTTCCAGGAAGCCCGAGAGAGGGCGCTCAGATAACAGGATTTCAGCAGTGAAATTTCGCTTCGTCATACATGCTCAGGAACCTCCTTAGTGGCCGGTCCTTTCTCGCCGAGGCAATGGCACCCGTCGGCCGTACGCTCGGAGGCGTAACCGGCTCGGGGCTGCCTGATATTCGCATCCAAGTGCGATGGCCCTGGGGAAACCCTCTCGAGGATACGCAGATTCTCGAGGCCGCTCCGAAAAAGCGCACATCTCATCAAAAAAAGCGACAACGCCAGCTCGCCGGTAACAACCAGATCAAGCCCCGCAACAATCTGGTGCGCTGCCCTGCCTGCGGCCACTACAAACGCCAGCATACTCTATGCATGCACTGCGTGCAAGAGATCCGCCAGTTGTGGAAAGCCCGCGATCGCCAGGCCGAGCAGAAGGACCCCTCGGAGGTCTACAACGACTCGAACCTGTCGCAGCCCGACAAAGAGTTTAATTACCCGGAGCGTCGGACCCGGCCGTCGGAGTATAAGCGGAAACTGGCCGATAAGGAGTCTTATGTTTTGAACTACCCTCGGTCTCTGCCGGTTCAAGCCAAGCAGCGCAAGTCGAAGCAGGTGCCTTTGATCCAGCGCAAGCCTTACAGCGAATAGTGTATATAGTCTGTTATTATTTCATTGGTTTCACTTTGGATCGCTGGCCTAATTTGGGGATGCCTATAATGAGATGGCTCAAAAGGTCGGTTTTACATCTACACTGGAGTCACCTATTGATCACTTGACAAATGAAAAGTTTGGCTAAACATCCACTTGGAGTCAAGCCTTCGGGCAACGCTCTTCTTGATCATTCCGATGTTGCCGCACACCGCCAGCAAGTTATGGGCCTTTTTGGTGTTCTTTCAGACGAGCTGCTGATGATGGTAGTCCAGGAACTCGATCAACAGAGCCTGTTGGCTTTGGGCCATACATGCAAGGCTCTGTTCGCATACACCTGGTTTGACGAGCTATGGAAACAACATGTTTACAACGATAACAGTGCTTTGGCTGCTTCAGACAATCTTAAAAAGCTCAAATGGAAGGGCAGCTGGCGTTGTACTGCTCTGGGCATCACAAAAGACCAGGAAGCATTAGTGTCTGCAGAGGGTAAGGTGTACTCTGATTTTGTGCACCGGCCATACCAACTCTCGTGCATTGACTTTAACGATTATATTGACGTTGATGCCAATGGCCAGATCCCACAGGTTTCCGAGGCAGATCTGACGGTGGAGAGCTTCGACACAAAATGGCACAAGCGGCCGTTCGTGGCCAACTTGACGGCCCCCATCGCCGCATGGACTATGGACGAGCTGGTCGCCAAGTTTGGCAATGAGATCTTCAGACAAGAGTACATGGACTGGCCGTTGCAACTGTATGTTGACTATGCCCGAGCAAACAACGACGAGGTGCCCTTGTACCTTTTCGACTGCAAATCCAAGGCCCACAAGGAGCTGAATTTCACTACGCCCTTGGCGGCAGTGTTTGGTCCCGAGCGGGACTTTTTCGCTCTGTTTGGCAACGAGCGGCCCGACCATCAATGGCTGATCATCGGCCCTCCCCGCAGCGGCTCCACATTCCACAAAGACCCCAATAATACCAGTGCGTGGAACTCGGTTGTTTCCGGCCACAAGTACTGGATCATGTTCCCTCAGAACCAGCCACCGCCAGGCGTGTATACCAACGACGACCAAAGTGAGGTCACCGCACCGGTCTCGTTGGCCGAGTGGTTTGTCGGTGGGTTCTATGAGATCGCTAAAAAGGCCCCTGGCTTCTGCCATGCCGTCACTGGCCCGGGCCAAGTCATGTACGTGCCCAGCGGGTGGTGGCATGCGGTTGTGAATCTTGACGAGTGCATCGCGATGACCGGAAATTTTGTGGCCGAGCCGCAGGTGCCCCGAGTCATGGACTTTCTGCGCACCAAAGCGGACCAGATCTCTGGCTTCCGCAGCATCGACAACGTCTACGAGCGGTTCAAGGAGCTGGTGCAGACCAAGGCCCCGGAGCTCTGCGATAAGATCATGGCCCGCAAGCGGACGTGGCGCGAAGTGTCCGAGGAGCCCAAGCCGTTCACATTTAATTTTAGCATCTAAAAGTACACTATTTATTCAGCAAATAATGCAGCTGCAGCAGCCGTCTTGCGCCTTGACGCCCTTCTCGTTCTCGTAGCCATTGGGCACAAGATCCTTTGTGGGTGCACCACCGGCAGCACCGCCGGCAGCACCGTCCGCAGAGTTGCCTGCAGCTGCTGCCGCAGACTCAGCATTATCGCGGCCGGTAGCACCCTCGGCGGCTGCAGTAGAGGAGCCAGCACCCAGAGCAGCTGCTGCAGCAGTTCCGCTCTGATCAGCACCTCCAGGAGCATCTGCGGGCGCAATGCCAGTACCAGCCGCACCCAGCGCGACATCGGTAGGCGATTGTCTTGCCTCGGCCGCAGCCTTGCGCTGCTCCTCCGCCTCTTCCTTGGTAGCCTTTGTGCCGCTCTTGTGGTTGAGGCCGCGGATCACCGCTTCAGCAAAGGACTTGCCCTGGATCTCAGCAATCTCAAGCTCAAGCTTGGACGGCTGGCGGCTACCATCAGCACCGGCAAAAGTTCCTGCACCCCAAGGAGACCCGCCATGGATCTCAGTGGTATTCGTTTGCAAAGGAGCAGTCAACGCGTATCCTAGCGGAACGAAGTTCATGCCATGATGAACAAACACCGAAAGCGAATTGCGGATGGTGGCCTCTTGGCCGCCGCCCTGGGTGCCAGTGGACACAAACATGCCCACAAACTTGCCTGCATATGCTCCCTTTACCCATTGCGGGCCAGTCTCGTCGAAAAACTGCTTGAAAGCAAACGGCACAGTGCCGTACCGAGTGGGAATGCCTACCAGAACACCGTCGTACTCGGCCAGCTTCTCAGGCGTAATGACGGGAAGCTTGGACTTGAAGCTCGCATCCCGTTCCTCATTGCTAGCAAACTGATAAACATCAACGCTGGCCCCTGCTTCCTTGACACCCTTTTCCTCGGCCTTGGCCACCGTTAAGATGTGCTCATACACCGAGTAGACGAGAATCGCGATCTTTGTCATTGCAAATGGTCGGAGAAAGTCACTGCTGGCTCCCCAATATAACGTTGGCTTAGACAACAAGAAAGCAATCACCCGCATATAATCATGCAACTACAGGGCAAGGGCAACGACGGGGGTCGTTTGTTCGCTGAGTTTTGGGGCAATTAGAGGACTTTAACAGCGTATCAATAAACGGCTAAAGCCCTTGAAATGGCCATTGACACTCGCAAACTTTGATTCACCGGATAGAAACATCGTTTGAAACAATTAAGCTTACTACGACCCACACGGGGCCCCGTATTACAAAATCACGGCGGGCGCCGAGAATTTATAAGTAATTTTAGCCTCAACGGAGTGATATCAAAGAAAAGAAGGGTCGGATAATGGTATTTAGCCCCGAATATTTCCATTTTTTCCAACATCTAGCCTTCAACTGCTCATGGAAGCGGGCTACAGCGTCATTGTCTCATTGCCGCATGCCAGTGGTCCATGCAGGTTCCAGGGTGAGGGTTCTCCGTTGGCCTACTTAAGCTGTTTGCTGTCTAGACTTTACCTTACCTTGTTCTGAATCATGGCTGGTCCTAAAGTTGCAATTGTCTACTACTCGATGTATGGTCACGTCCATACGATGGCTGAAGCTGTCAAGAAGGGTGTCGAAGCTGCCGGCGGTACCGCCTACCTCTTCCAGGTGCCTGAGACGCTGCCCGACAAGGCTCTCGAGGCCATACATGCTGCTCCCAAGGATGCCAATGTGCCTGTTGTCCAGGCCGCAGACCTGGTGGAGTACGACGCCTTCCTGTTTGGCATCCCCACTCGGTTCGGTAACTTCCCCGCTCAATGGAAGGCTTGGTGGGACCGCACCGGTGGTCTGTGGAACCAGGGTGCTTTCTACGGCAAGTACGCCGGTGTGTTTGTTTCCACCGGTACCCCGGGCGGTGGCCAGGAGGTCACTGTGCTGAACGCTATGTCGACGCTGGTCCACCATGGCTTCATCTTTGTGCCGCTCGGCTACGCCAAGGCTTTCAAGCAAATCACCAACCTCGAGGAGGTGCATGGTAGCTCTCCGTGGGGTGCAGGCACCTTTGCCGGCGCCGATGGCTCTCGCCATCCCACGAAGCTTGAGCTTGAGATCGCTGAGATCCAGGGCGAAACCTTCTACAATATCGTGAAGCGTGCCTTTTAGGTTGTAGCTTGAAATGTAGCCAATTTTCTTCTTCGCGCTGACCTTCTAGCAAGCTCGATGCCCTTGCCCAATGTGGTTCCAGCGCATTGACGTTGAAGCGACCGGCGCAGTGCCATATTTTTTCGGAAAATGGTCCGATGGTTTAGTGGTATAATTCTCGCTTAGGGTGCGAGAGGTCCCGGGTTCAATTCCCGGTTGGACCCTTTTTATTGCTGCGGCTGGTTTTTTTTTTTTTGTACCGCGGTACTCTCACTTTGGCGCTACTCTAGATCGAGCCAATTAATAGGAAGATTAAACAATACATCTACTTAAATACTCACCAGGAAGTTGCTGGGGGCAAGACCAAACCGTCTCTTGCCAAGCACCTCAACATCCCACCAGCCGTCGTCTTGCATGGCCGCAACAAGCAGAATGTCGCCCTTGCGGAAGCTGGTCTCCTCAGGAATAGCTGCGCGGTAGTCATACTGCGCACGGCTATAACGCAAGACACGGCGTCCATCGCTGGTACGAGTAGGCAAGTTCACCTGGCCATTGCTGTGGACATCGGCATGAGACTTTGGCCGGGCTCGCTGCGTAGGAGCCGCTTCAGCATGTGGCACATGGCGCGCCTGCTCAGGGGGTGCATACGCATTCTGCGCATAGCGACTAGGGGTCACATACTCCTGCTGGGGCTGGTTGACGTACTGGTCGGCCGCCTGGTATGGCGACGGGTGGCCAGTACCAACCTGGCGACGAGCCGGCGATCTGTTACCGTTGCTGGAAGAGCTCAGTGTACGCTGCATGCTCTGGTCGGCATGAGTAGCGCGGCCGTTTCCATACGGCGTCGGTCCAGTGCCGGTAGCTGCGACCGACACTCCCGGCATGCTAATGGGTCGGGTTTTGGTGGGGGTGTTGGTCTCGGTTCTCAGCCGTTCCATGGCAGCAAGCAGAGGATCAGCGCTCTGTTGAGTGGGGACGTTTGCCGAGCGGCTCTGAGTGGCCTGATGTTGTGAAGGAATGTAGTCATGGTGAGCGTTTGCAGAGGCACGGTTCGGGTCGCTGGACTTCCAAATACGCGACAGATCGGGAGTGCTTTGGCGCTTGAAAGGCAGAGCCCACGACCGCCGCTTCTCGACCTGCTTGGCGGGCATGGGTGTAGCGTCCACAACCGGCTCGAACTTTTGGACAAACTGGGGAGAGTTGTTGGAGTAGATGGAGCTGTCAGGCGACGAGGCTCCATGGTTCGAGAAGCCAGCTTCGCTGCTGGGCTGCAAGTCGGGAATGCTCTTCCACGACGTAGAGTCCTGAGAGTCCTGGTGCATGTGACCAAGCGCATTCGGGGCCCGCAGCGCAGGCTGGCTCATGCTGGTTGTCAAGCTCGCGCGGCTAGAACCGTGGTCCATAGTGGGTGCGTGGCTGCGAGCCATGTCGTCCTCGTCGTCGTCGCCCCGGCTGAAGTTAGCCACCTTGAAATGGCCATCATCGTTGTCGCGGGTGAAGCCACCCAAGAAGTTGCAGAACTCGGGGGCGTCGATGATCTTAGATCCAGTACCCTTTTCGTCAACGAAGCTGGCAATGTCGCGGTTGGGATCGCATTTCTCAAGAGAGACACGGATCGCCTCGCAGCCCTCGTCGTCGCCGACGCAGCTGCTGCTAACGGCATTGGCATAAGCCCAGAGATTGGACTTGAGGAAGTTTAGCCGCTCCTCCTCAAGGTCCTGGAACTTGTCGCAAGCGACCTTCCATTCGCGGTTCCACACCTCCATGGTGTCGGACAGCGAACGCAGGTTGTCTCGGTACTGTCTCTGCAGACCCTCGACGGCAATCTGGCTTCTCTCCAGCTTGATGTTGTTTTTCTCGAGCTCACGGCCCAACAGCAGGTTCTGCTGCGCGAGGTAGCCAGTAACCTTGTGGCATTCAGACTCGTACTTGGCGCGGCTCTTTTCGGCAGCAGCGTTCTGAGCGGACTTTGCTTTGGTCAAGCGGGCCATTGTGTCTTCAGCGGTTCTGCGACGCTCGCGCAGCGAAGCTGCAAAAGTCTCAAGCGGACCGAGCATGTCCTCGTGGAGCTGCCGAGCCAATGTTTCATGACCCTTGGCCATGGACTCTGTGGACATACGCACAGTGTCGAGACTTCTCTTGAAATCACCAGTCTCGTTGACACCAAGGCCCTTGCGGGACAGATTAGCCAGCCGCTTGTGGTAATCCTCCTCGATGGCCAGCCGTTCACGGTAATGAGCCATGAGTTCCTCAGTCGTCTGTTTGGCATGGTGCATCCTTTGGATGAGACGGGTGTGACCTAGGTCATCTTTGCCCCAGAAATTGTTGGCAAAAGTCTTTGGTGCCTCCATTAATTGAGAAGAGTAAACCGATATGGGGTGGGAACGATCAGGTAAATAACGCCCGGATTATATCTGCACGGTCATGTGGGTCAATGTTTATTACCTTCCCGATTGGGACGAGTCGCAGCACGAGCGCAATGACTGGCAAGAACAATAGCCTTATCACCTGCAGCCCGGCTTAGAGTCTACGAATGCAAACAGAGTTATCTATAAGTGATTCAATTCTAAATATATCTTGAATGAACCGAGGTTGTTTTGGCCTCGAAAGATTCGAAAGCTCCTGCCCACATCTCACCTATATGTTTCATGTGAGGTTAGCAAGGTACCTAGACTTTCGGAGATACTACTCAACTATATCTGAGCGACCAAGTCTGAGCAACTAAACAGAGCCGTGCTAATTTTCTGCCCAGAACAGAGCTTCAACAACAACGAAATGTCCCCGCTGTTTGTCAAGGGTAAGGGCATGCAGTAGCAGCTTTATTCCTTAATGGGGCAAAGCCGCAAGACCGATTGCGCCATTTCAATTGATATACACGAGTGAGTTGGGAAACTCGGATTGAATATATATTTTTGGAGCTTCAGTTTTGAAGCTTTAGTCCTCGCCTTGAGACAAGTGCTGCCAGGATCTACTTTGATAGCGAAGATGCCAGTAATAGCCACCCGGCCAAACTCTCAAAACCAAACGCAAAATCAATAAAATGATAGAACAAAATATAGCAAAATAATAGAATTATTATTTATAAAATCTACACAATTCAATAAAGAATTCAATAAGTTTGGGAACGGTCACCGCGGTCGGCCGGGCCTTACCTCAGCATTAGGGCTCTAGGGCTATTCCCAACCAACTCGATCATCACTTTGTCACAAGCCCCACTCAGGACCTTCTATACACAATGGCCGGCAAGACCGTTATGAGCGATGTTGTGACTCGCGAGTACACCATTCACCTGCGCACGCGGGTTCACAGCGTTCAGTTCAAGAAGCGTGCTCCCAAGGCCGTCAAGGCTGTGCGTGAATTCGCTCACAAGGAGATGGGCACTTCCGATGTCCGTCTGGACCCTCTGCTCAACAAGGCTCTGTGGGCCCGTGGCATCAAGGGCATCCCCGCCCGCATCCGCGTCCGCATCTCGCGCAAGCGCAATGACGAGGAGGGCGCCAAGGAGAAGCTGTTTTCCTACGTCCAGGCCGTCGACGTCGCCTCGCCCAAGGGCCTGTTGACCACCGTCATTGACGAGTAAGTAAAGTTGGCATCACGTATACTTTAATTAAAAATTGAGCGTACGCTCCTCCTGTATCTTATTGCAACATTCTTGTTAGGACTGGCTCTTTGAATGGCTTGAATGGCTTCGCAGCTTTCTGAAGTTGGCTTTGGGAGGCTCTGCAGGCTGACAGCCTAAGCAAATCTGGCAACCAAGTCAGCCTACCAGGCTTGACAATGAAAACCTCAAGGCACTAAAAAACTGGGACAAACTCAGATGCGACCTTGAATGAACAAAGAAAACAGCCGCGCTGCGGGTCATTTTTTTGTAATTTAGACGTATTTTATAACTCTCTAACATACATTTGTTCAAATCTGAACGGGGGCTAGGTCGTTATGCAAAAAAAAGTTGAAAACATGGCCAATTCTGGGCCCTGAAGCGGTCTCCCTTGGAACAGGTATTAGGCAACATTTTTCTTAATTTAAGCAGACTTGGGCTTAGCCACGCCGGTGCGGAAACCGTTCTTGAAGCGGCGGTTGACGGTCTTCAGGTGGCGCATGCGGCCGGTACCGGTAGTGCGGCGGCGAGAGGCCTTGAGGGCCCAGTTGTAGGACCGGATCTTGGCCGAGGGGTAGCCGCACGAAGAGCAGCGCTGCTTCTGGAAATGCCAACTGTGAGAGTTGCAACGCTTGCACACAGCACCGTGGCTCTTGGTGTGGCGCAGACCCATAGACGGAGTACCTTTACCCATTTTCGTTAAGTTGGAGGATCACCTGCCTGTCTGACAAAAGTTGAGGGGTTGCCGGCTCAGCGGGTTGTGACTGCTGTTAGCCCTATTGAGGCTAGGGTTTCCGCCCGACCTGACCGCCCCCGGTGCTAGCATATATTATGCTCTGAGTCAAAGCTCCGGAGATATAGTTCAGGTTCTGTCTCATTTAAAGGTGTATTGGCTAGTATACAACCTAGATAAAACTCAATGGCTGGTTTTGATGGATATATGCATGCTCATGCATCTATATGCATTAGTGTGCAGACGGAATAGAAGCGGTCCCTATAAATCCACTTTCTTGAAGATTAGCATTGGTTTTATCAACATTTTAACAGTATTGAAGCCAATAGGGCATTAAATTTTACTGGAGGTGCTGCTTGTAGCAATATTGACATTAATGGTAACACCGCCATAAGATTCTAATTTAACATGTCCATCTAAATCGTAGCCAGAGCCATGCCTGGAAACATCACCGGGCTAATAAAACAGGATGATAATGAAACGCAATCAAACAAAAAGTCGATAAACTGTGGTACTGGGTATTAATTTTCTCTTCATTTACCAGAAAATCGTGATTTTTAGCTTTGGTCTTGACTTGGTCCATGCCAGCAATACCTGGGCACAAAACCGGGCGAAAACGGCTTCGGGGACGGTCAAGCAAATTCCCAGGTACTGCTCTATATATCTGATTTTGAAAATGCAATGAAAGGACCCTTTATGGGCAATCAATGTGTGGTAGATCCATTAACACCGGTCATTGGCAACATTCCACTGATCGTCCCTAACCACGGCAATCAGCCCCCCGGCCCCAAAAATAACGATAAACACGCTCCGAAACTTGAGGGTGCCTAAAAACGCGACGGCAACCTCATTTCACAGCCAACCAGATATTATTTTATATAAAATGTCTCTCTATTTCTTTTGTGTTGATGGAATTCTCCCTGAATTCCGGGGAGATTTAGCCGCATATGACCTGCAAGATGACGCGACGCGGTGTTACCCGCCTTTTCAAACGTTTTCAGCCCCCGACCAGTTCCTCGTCGCGAGAAATGTGGCCCAAAAAAAGCTGTTCGATTTTTATAAACTCTTTTTAGTAGATCTAAACTAATTCAAGCCCCCTTTATTTGTATGTCTGTGCTTTTTACTGCCCGGTGGGCACATTCCTTCATGCAGGCATTACGGTATCCTAAGAAACCACAACCTAATTACATTTGGGGAAAGCGCGTTTGCAGCAGATTCTTGTCAGACACCACCCACCTGGGAATCGAGTTGTTCCCCACCCGTCCAAACACCAAAAAGAACTGCACCAGACTTAAAAGCTAATGCAGTGCCCACCGTCTTCACCTCCTCGGGAGCTCGTGGCTTCGGCCAAGTTGCTGCCGGGGTTCAGTCCTCAAAACGCCAAGTCGGCCGGCAACGAAAAGTTCACGATTTTTAACGATTCGCACGCCTCTACAAGTAATATTGGCAATCTTTTGCCTACCCCGCTGCCGACCTCGCAAGGCGATATTTCGTCGCCGGCTGGGTCTCCTCCAACGCGTCGGGCCGTCACCTCACTTGCGCACCCGAGAAAGGCAGGTCCGTCCCGAGTTCCATTGAGTACAATTGCTCTGGTGAAGCTGCCCAGCGACGGTACTTGTGTTACAATTGGCCGCTCGTCGAAATCTAGCACAGTGGCTTTGAGTGCCAAGAACAAGCTTGTGTCTAGAGTGCATGCTAAGCTGCGCTACGATCCTAGCGATCTCGTGGTGATTGAATGCCTGGGATGGAATGGTCTTTCTGTGTACGTTCCCTGCGTCACCAATGGTATCCGTGTTCAAAAAGAGTACCGGGTGATCAAGGACCAGACCATCTACATTGAGCGGGTAGATGGTATTTCTGTGGATGTGCATGGCGACCGGGCTCTTGTGGAGTTTGAGCAGCGCGCACCCCTGCACTCCAGCGATGCCACAGAAGATGAAATGCCTCTTACTTGGGATGTTCCGTCGTCGGAGCCCGATGAGCAGGTCCCTACCAGCGAGCCTGGTTACTCGAGCGAGGAGCTGGCTGCCCGCATCACTGCTGAGCTTGCGCGTAATGCCACTCCTGCCGAGCCCATTGCTGTCCACTCGGCGCCTCTGGCCATGCCGGCCAGCAGCAGCCCTGCACAGGAGAATGTTGCGGCGATGCCCAGCGATAAATCGGTTCATGCGGTTGTTGCGTCGGCCCTGCGCCGCCTGCAGTCGCCTGTTTCCGAGAGTATCTCTTCTGCAGCATTGCCCGCACAACCAATGAGCCCTAAAAGCGAGGCCAACGAGTCTGCCTCTGTCCCTGTTGCCCCTGCTGCCGCCTCTGCCCTTGCCGAGCCTACACCTGCCGTGTCTGCACCCGAGCTTGTCGAGCCTTCCACGCCCGCGCCTGCACTTGTCGAGCCAGTGACTGAAGTGCCCGAGGTGCCTGCGGAGGCTGAGAAGCCGGCTGAGGCTGAGAAGCCGGCTGAGGCTGAGAAGCCGGCTGAGGCCGAGAAGCCCGCTGAGGCCGAGAAGCCCGCTGAGGCCGAGAAGCCTGCTGAGGCGCTCGCGGAGGCCGAGAAGCCCGCTGAGACCGAGAAGCCCGCTGAGACCGAGAAGCCCACTGAGGCGCTCGTGGAGGCTGGGAAGCCTGCCGAGAAGCCCGCGGCACCCGCGGAGATTGAAAAGCCGGGCATCGCCGGCCAGGAGAAAGAGCTTGATGAGGCCACGCCGGCCGTGCCTGCCGAGCGGAAAGAGAAGAAGCAAACGAAGCGTAAAGCCCCCGCTTCCGGCGGTAACAAGCGCAAAAAGGTAGCGCAAGAGCCTCAACCCGTTGCTCAGAGCAGTTTTGACAAAGAAGCAGTTGCCAAGCTGGTGGTCAATGAGGTCGCGTACTCGCGGTTGTCCAGTATTCCTATTTCCGAGATCGTGCAGTCCAGCCAGATTCTCCAAGCAATTGATATGGAGGAGCTTCTTAGCTTTGTGGCTACTCTTAGCGCGGTGGGCTTGATTCGCCGCCAAGGCAAGGATGCGGTCGGCAAGCTCTTGGAGCCCCAGTGCTACTATATTCCTCGCAATGACGACGACTTGGACCGTCGCCAATTGGCGGAGGTGACCAAGGGCGGCCGCACGCTGCGGTCATGCCGCAAAACGCACAAGCAGTATTTTTATAAGATCCCCAAGATCTAGTTTTTCTATAGTTAATTCTTAGCATTTTAAACACGGCTACTCGTTTGCAGCTGCCGCCGCCGCCAGCGACGCAAAGCCTGCAAAACAGTTAAATAGTACCTAGATACTGGGCCGCATGGCCTTTTCTAACAGCCCCAACAGATTCAATTGCTCGTCGTGAGGCAGAGCCATGGCCGTGGCCAGCACCTGGTTGATGTCGGGGGTGCTGGGAAGAGCCACAAAGGTCTCATAGTAGATGTGGGTGAAGAAGCCCATGATGAACTGGCAGTCAAACCGGTCCGTGACACCACCATGGCCGGGGATGGTGTCGCCAAAGTCCTTTACCTTGAACGCGCGCTTGAAGCCCGAGGCGAAGAAGCCGCCAAACGGAGCAATCAGCGACGCAAACGTGGCCAGTACCGCCATATGGAAGTAGATGGGGGAGATAAACAGCGTGTCTGTGCCGGCAAGGTTCTGCAAGAATCCGGGCACATGGAAAGCGGTCGGCAGAAACACGGGGTTGGGCACACACTGGACATTTGTAAAGTAGGTGATGCCCACGCGCTCCATGGGGCAGATCAAAAACAAGCTGCGGCGAGCGAGTTTTGTGATGCCAATGGTGGAAACCACGGTGAGGATCCACGCGCCCACAAAGCCCTCGACGGTCTTTTTCGGCGAAATTTTGATGAGCGGCGTGCGGCCCATGGTGATGCCGCACAAGTAGGCGGCAATGTCGTTGACAATGACAGCACCGCAGGGAACCAGCAGCCAGAAAATGCCGTGAAGAATGTTCTCGACAATGAAATGGCCCTGCACAATCATCAAAAAGATCGCCATGTGGGTGGTGCAATAGTGGGAAAACTGCTGGCGGTAGTAGCCCTCGCGCAGCGTGCACACGAAAAACACAAACCCGGTCATGTAAAGCGCATAGGTGAGAAAGCGGTGGTAATTCACCAGCGGGGTGAGGATGTTGTCCAGCACGCCGACGTTGCGGAAAAAGTGGACGACGGCCTCGCCGTTGAGAAAGTACATGGCCACCACCAAAAAGTACCAGGAAATGGTGCGGCCCCAAGGCACATTGTCAAAGTATTTGGGGTCGCCGGTGATATTAATGACCTCGCGAAAGGCAAGGATCTGCAGAATATACACCAACAGGGCAAGAGTAAAGTGGCCAGCAAGGATGAAGCTGAAGAAGGCCGCAACCATAGCAATGGTCCAAATAGCACGAATGAAGAACGCCCTCAATTTGCTATCTTTTTCACTGGGCGGAGCAGTAGCCGCGGAGGTGTTTTTAGCCACGTTGGCCGGGGTGGCCGGCTTGGTCTTCTCTATTTCGGTGGCTTTCGCCATTATGATGACAAGTCGGGTCCTTAGGCGTTGACTTAGAGGCTTCTTGGGCACTCCCGTGGGGTCTTAGAAATGCACATTCCGGGATCCCGGCGAGTCAGCTGCTGTGCTAGCATAGATTAATAGTTATTTCCAGGCAATTCTAGTTGATTGATTGTTTGTTTCATTTGGTTAGTCTTTGGTGAATTTTTACCACCCAACTCGGACCTGCATCTTCGCTGCACTTGCTGCACTGGCTGCACTTGCTGCCAGGGTCCACATCACATGCAGATTACCCCTTTCTTGATAGGCCGTTTAGATCTGACTAGGACTAGGCCACTAGGACTAGGATACTAAGATAGCAGGACCCTAGGACTTGGCTCGTAGCCAACACGTGCCAACAGGCAACAGGAGCTAAACAGAGAATAATTTTCTAGCTAAAGCTATGCTGTAGCGCACTTAGTAGCGCGAGCCCGAGGCAACGGCGTAGTGCACGTCCAGAGGCGAGGCACCAAGGGGCTGGATGTCCCACAGGTTGGGGGTCAGGAAGCCGTAGGTGTTGCCAATAGCAGCAAAAGTGGCCTTGAGGGTGTTCTCAATGGTGCGGGTGGTACCGACCGACTGAGTGTAGGCATCCTCAATACCGGCAAACTGCAGCAGCTTCTTGACGGCAGGCGAGGCAATGACGCCCTTACCGCGGGGGGCAGGGATCAGACGCACGGTAACCGAACCGCACTTGCCGGTGACCTTGGAGGCCAGCGAGTGGGGCTTGCCGATCTTGGAGCCCCAGTAGCCGCGACGAACGGGGATGACCGAGAGCTTGGCAATAACAATGGCAGCACGGATGGCAGTGGCAACCTCCTTGGAGGTCTTGACACCGAGACCAACGTGACCGTTGCCGTCGCCAACAATCACAACCGCCCGGAAACGGGTGCGCTGACCGGCACGGGTCTGCTTCTGCACGGGCTTGATCTTCATGACCTCGTCCTTGAGACCAGGCAGGAACTGGTCAACGATCTGGAACTCCTTGACAGGGAGCGAGTGAGCGTAGATCTCCTCCATCGAGTGGATCTTGCCGGCCTTTACAAGACGGCCGAGCTTGGTGACGGGCTCCCAGCCCTTCTCCTCGCGACGACCGCCACGGCGGGGGCCACCACGGCCACGGCCACGACCGCCGCCACGGCCACCGAATCCACGTCCACGCTGATTGTCCGACATTTGTTCTAGGGTGAGATGTGCTGGGGGCCGGTGTATGAAAGAGTCTGTGCTGGGACGTGGAAAGCCCTGAGCCCTGCCCTAACTGACTTCCGCTGACTCAGTTAACTTCTTCCCCGGACATAAAGATGACTAAGCGACATCCCTAAGGTTGACCCCAGATTCCAGTTCCCTTGAAATTTCAGGAGCCTTGGCTGCGGTCTTTTAGCTCCCCCTTTTAAGTATTCTTTCAGACGTCCAGATCTAGCCAGCTTGCTTGAACTCTACTTGATTCAACTTGCTCGAACTTAATATATTATACATGCATGGAACAATGCGGTTTTAAAACAAAGAGAAACATGGGCTAATGATACCCTGCTGCTGGGTGCTTTTATTGCTTGATTATTCGAGATCGGCTGTTATGCCGCTTGATATGCCGCCCGATAAGTAGAGGGATAAATAGGTGGTTTATTTATGTGGTGCCTGTCCCTTTCCAGGCCGTCTCTGAATCACATGCACACGCAACCACAACTGGCGTATCAAACCATGCCTGTTCCAGGGGGGCCCACAGACGGAGCACGCAAAAGCTGGCGCTAAAAATTAGGAGAAAAAATTGGGGAAAAAAAATTCGATCGCCTCACATCCCTAGCTAATCTTTTCAAGTGCCTTTTACTTCTACTACTTATAGCAACAACCTCCCTATATTTAGGGCCGGCCCAAAAATCAGCTCACAGCTAGGGAGGCGAACCCTAGCCCCGGCGCAACGCTGACGAGCGCCGCCAGGGCAGAGCAGCAGCGCCCGGCACCCCCGCCGCCGTCTCACAGCTTCTTTATCAGCAGCACCACAACCAACGAATTATGAGCGACCACCAGCAGGCCAAGGATTTCGAGAAGCGTGCCGAGCAAATTGGCGACGACGCCGGCAAGAAGGTGTCTGCTGCCGCCGATGAGGGCAGCTCTGCCGTCAAGCAGGGCGTCGACGCAGTTGCCGACTCGGCAAAGGACGCCGTCGATTCGGCCGACAAGGAGATCCGCAAGGCCACCGACAACGAGACGTTTTCCGACAAGGCCAAGCACGCTGCCGAGGATGCTGCTGAGCACATCAAGGAGGCGGCCGACAAGGCGGCCGAGGAGGCACACAAGGCGTCCGAGACCGTCCGCGATGCCGCCAAGCGCGCGTCCGAGAACATTGTTGACGAGCTCAAGGATCCTGCCGTGTCCACCACTGTTTTGTTTACTGTGCTGACTGCCACTGCCGCCTCGACCTATCTGTCGCAGCAGCAGAAGCAGGGCACTCTCACTGGTCTTTCTGCTGCCGGCGTTGTGTTGGGCGTTGCTGCATTGAGCGTTGCCGAGTACTTTAGCGTCAAGGCATACTTCCGTCGCCAGTCCAAATAGACTGTTTCGTAGACAATCTTAGTTTAGCTGCCGGTGTTTAGCCGGTTTTAGCTCTTGGCAGCTTGGGCAGACTTAATTTGAGGGGCACTGTAGCTTTAGGACCTTGGGCATAGTGCTTGTCTTAAGACAGAGCTGACTTGTCGTGAAAGCCTGTACCGGTTCACTGAGCGACAGTGACAGTGATAATTACAGCGCCAGACATTGGCTGTGACTGACTGAAGGGGGATGAGGACTGAACGGGGGATGAGGACGGAACAGGGAATGAGACTGACCATAGACTGAGCAGATGCGTGACAATAATCGACTACTAATTCACTCAAACCCTTGGCCATTCGTCTACTTCTCCCCTCTCTAAACCGCCGCATCATACGGCTCCATTCCCCCC